>JALPQI010004740.1:0-77406 GCA_025490895.1 Thaumatotibia leucotreta
GATTTCTGAATCACGCATTTCACATTCATCGTTCGCGTGAATCGCAATGCTCGTTTGTTAAACTTGCATCATGCGTCGCACTTACTGTGCAGTTATTTTGCTACAGTGTATTTTAATTAACTTTTGCTTTGGTCAGCTAAGCATTGAGAAAAAGGATCAAATTTTGAATGGCTTCATAGATTCGTTGAACAATCTACCCGATCAGCTGTATACTTATGAAGATGGAGTTCTTTTAGAAGCGGAGGAAAACGGTACGTAGGAAACATTTTAATTTCAAAACTTTCAATCACGACTATTTCATATGTTATTATGTTATTAAAGATCACAGGTCAGAGCAATAAATAGCGTTATCATCTGAATGTTTTACAAACATCCTTGAAGTGTGAATGAATTAAGTTGGCAATTAACTTCTCCTTAATCATTAATTGCTTCTCATAGATTAGTAGCTCTCATTAAGAATTTATGATAGGTAAAATCAAATAATTAGGTTATCTAGATAAAATAAAAAAAAAATAACGAACAGCAATTATTGCGTTATTTTGATCATTCTTCAGTATTTCAATCAAAACAATATGTATACTTATAGTCTAATTAGAAAAACATCATTCTAATTAGAATGTTTTCTCAGTAAGTAGTTTTCTTTAATGCTAGTTTTGTTTTAAGATAATGTTATAAATAATTAATACATTTAATGACTATTCAATGGACCCCTAGGATAACCCATAGGAATTCAGCATTAAATATTTTTTTTAGTACAGATGGTGTATTTTTAGGCTCTAGTGCGAGAAGTGTGTCATTTTACGTTAGGTTTGAAACTTCGGAGGGCCATCTGTACTAAAAAACGTCGTACGAAACACGTGCAAAAACGAAATTCGTAACTGTCGATTTAAAACACTCCTTATCGGTGGTGTTTTAAAACATCGCCACTCGCTTTGAATTTCATGTTTTTCACACTTGTGTCATAATGTACTATTTTGCAACAGAGGACAGTAGAGCCTGTATATTTTTTTGAAAAAAATTAAAGTAAGATTATAATTCTTCTGAAAAAAATTTAAGTAGGATTATAATTGAAAGAGATCCTTTGTAAGCATATGCTCACCTTTGTACCATAATCTCTTTAAAAGGAATATTTCAATTAAATCTAAATATTTTAAATTTTATTTTTAAGTGACACTACTATGTATATAAATTTAATTATTAGATTTCATGTGCTAAAGAAAAACCGCAGGTGCCCACCTCCAGTGTATGTAAACTCTGGTATTTTTCTTTGGTATATGACAAGTAATATTTAAATTATATCTATTTCATCACATAACATTTGTCAGTAAATTGTGCAAATTATATCCAAAACATAGTTATATTAATAATTAGCACTTGACAAATTTTCCCGAAATAGGTATGTGCCAGGTTATTTTATGAAATTGTTTGTTCTAGGGCAATAATACCTACAAAGTCTGCGCTCGGCTAAAAGTAAGCGAAACCCACAATGTGGACGCTGTCAAAATATTGAGGTGCAGAGGGGAACTGGTTCAAAATGAGGATAATATACTAGTCGTGCAACAAGGACATGAGTGTGTCGAGGAAGAAGCTTCCGGCAATACAGCTGATGTTGATGCAGTCAGTGTTGAAGAGAATGTCACGGACACCACAACTGGACCGGTGAAGCTGTATAATGAAGTACAGCCTAACACTGAGGTAACCTTCATACATAATGGGATACTTTTACCGTTTCAGTGCGGATGACATGCCAGGCGTGTCATGAATGTTTTTAAAGAATGGCGTATGACACGATAGGCGTGTCATCATTTGCTATGGCGTAAGGCACGCTTGGCGTATCATGAAAAATTGTTCGCCGCCATAGATAAAAGTTTTTGTAAATGGAACACACAACGAATCGGTTAAAATTATTATTCCTTTAGGTAGAATAGTAGTAAAAATAATTAAAAATGCAAGATAATCATACAGCATATACTCCATCAACTTTCTCTTCTAGTATTATTATGTATACTACCATCCTTTTATTTGTCATTTACATGGTCGTGAACACACCTTTAAACCCCCTACTTTACAGATGATAATTCTCCATACATAACTCCAATTTCATAGGTAATAATGAGTAATGAAATGACCTGGGTGCTTTGACAAGTTGCCAATCGCGGCAATCGCTAACGTTTAATCGTCAATCGTAAACGAAAGGCAGCTAACTGTCTTTGTCGCACTAATATGAAAGAGTGACAGAGAGGGAAAACTACGATACGCTACTTTTTGATCTTTTTGTAACAAACTAAATATTTATAAGCTTTACTATTCATGTCTCAACTCGATAATCTGATCTAATAGTAATAAGTCTTTGTCATTCTTGTTAATGATCTTGACCTTTTTATCATAACTCGTGTCGTATTAGGTACTTTAACTAAATAGTAGGTATTTAATCTTTATATGAAGAATAAATCAAACATGATTACTAAAAAACACCATCTGTAGGTACAGTCAAGTGCAAAAATAAGTATCGTAAGAAGCCGCTCATAAATACAGGGTGTTTTTTTTTCGACCGTTCAAATTCTACGTAGTGAATGTGTAGGTCATACTCACCAACTTTTACTATGGGGACAAAGTCGAAATCGCGAAAAAAAAATCAGCTGTTTCATACAAATTGGCGGCATTACGCCGGCCGAAATGTATGAAACAGCTGATTTTTTTTTCGCGATTTCGACTTTGTCCCCATAGTAAAAGTTGGTCAGTATGACACCTACACATTCACTACGTAGAATTTGAACGGTCGAAAAAAAAACACCCTGTATGTTACGACGTTCTTATTACGCAGAATTAGAGCGCACTGGGACATATTTTTGAACATTTTTGTATATTGTAATATTTTGTCTTTGACTGTACTTACTGAATAATTAAAATTTGATAATAATGAAAATAAATTTTGTTAGGTCAAGTCGAAATTTCAGAGGGCCATATGTATTGAACAATCTCGTACGATACACGTGCGAAAAGAAAATTCGCAACTCTTGTCTATTTAAAATACTCCCTTCTCGGTCGTGTTTTGATTTATCAGTTATCACTACTCGTTCTAACTTAATTATTTTGTGTTGCGCTACAGTATCCCCAAGGCGGGAATGAAGATACGGTACCTACTCTACGATACCGACCTTGTTTTTTCTTAAAAAATGTGGGATTCAAGGACTTACCTTGAATTCCATCACATTTCTTGTCACTATGATTCGATTGTTAAGAGCGTCGGCGTCACACACATAATACTAACGACTTTCGAAGCGATTTCTTAAAACTTTTAATAGGTTAGGGACGCTGAATTTTTTAGAAACCTTTCCCGAACGAATTTAATTATTTCGTATTTTAACGAACTATCGATTGATTTGTGTGTTTGTTATAGTTCGTAGCTACAGATACCCAATAGGTAACCATAACCATATACCTAAGTGACATCTCTGTATCGATTATTAGATTTATTAGAGGTTTTTAAACCACAAAGCTATTAGGTGAAATCTTCTACTTTAATGTTTGAACGAATTAAGAGATTCTACAATTTATACCTATTTACAACAAGAAGTTATATAATTACCGACCTACCTACCTACTTGATCCTCCGATAGCAACAGGATGACGAAAAGTAGAAAACGATAGTATTTATATACAATTAATAAAAAGCACTCAAATACGAGTAGACTAGTATGCCTATAATTCTTCTAAAACTAGGACTAGGAAAATTAGTAGTCAAAAGTTTAAGTTCCCTCCAGCTTTCTGTAACAGATTACAGTGTTAACTGCTTAAAGGCCAAGACACACAACGTGCGTGTGTGTACACATAAAAAAAAACATTTAATGATTTCCCGAAAAAGAGATTTTGTATTGACTTCGCAGTGTGAACTTAAATCTGTGACTGGTTACCATAGGTAATCTAATTAGATATACCTATTAATAATTCATTCGTATGCATTGTGTTCTGATTCACGCATTATCATACAAACGGCAACGCGATATCCACTAAACTAACCATCAGTAGCTTTTACGCAGTTGTCATAAGGTACATGAACAGGCCGTTAAATTTGTCAGCGACGATATAGGGGGTTCCATATTGGGGAAGTATAGCCTTCGATACACTCAAGAAATTTTCCGTACAAACTAACCTGTTGACACATGTCAACAGGTTAGTTTGTACGGAAAATTCTATGGGTTATGAAATGTTCTTTGGGTTTTAGTCAAAGTTCCTATGCTCACTGATTTTCAACCGGGGCATCTCTGGATTTAACCTTACTTTAACTTGCGCGTGCGCTATGCACGTATAAAGCATTGTCTCGCTCACGCATCGGCGTCGTATGCGCAAACGCCAGTGCGGCATCTGCCTTGTGCCAATGTAGTTCGCAATTATCAAACATTTGCAAAGAAAGTAATGTTCTACAAAAACAGTCGCAAAGACTTTCTCTCGTTTAGGTCTTTCGCCTTGTCTACTATATTCAACATGCTGGATTCCGTTCCGCGTACAGATTCAAATTAATACTTTTATCAGTTAGGTCAATGGATATCAATAGGTAAATTGTTATTGTTCAAGTGGTAATGACCCCTAAGGCGCCACAAATCTGTATGATTATTTTACATAAACTTCAGACCTGTTTACACTATAAAATTAGAAAAGCAAAAACTGTATGCTTACTTATAAGAGCGAGAATCAATTGGCGAAATAATATTGATTTGAAAGGTAAATAAACTGTTGGAATGTATTACACAGTCATATCATAAGATAATACTAAATTATACAAACATTTTACTTACTTTTGAATTAAAAGGCCATATCATATTTTTGTCGTTTCATATAAGGACAACCTGGATTTTCGGTAGCAAACGTTCCATACTTGTAATAATCAAATATATGCTCCATAATAATCAATAAATAGACAAATATTTTGAAAAGTTTACAAAATGAAGCAAAATTTGAAAATGTAGTAGATTAGGGCAAAATTCATACCGCCCATACATTCCATTATCATAGTTGTGTAGAAACAGATCAATAACTAGTATTATCTCTTATTTAGGTTACGTCGGGCGAGCAGTTTGTCGCGATACCTCGCGTGAGCCCCAGCGCACCATGCATCGGTTGTGCGTCTCATGTAGACCCTACTGCCGTGGGCGTTCCGGAGCTGGCCAACCTTGGCATCCGGCACTTGGACCTTCATGATCCGAGTGCCAAGCATGCGCTCAGATCTGTGGTTGATGTAGAACGACAAGTCCAGGTGAGTAGGACGAAGTTTGTACCAGCGCCTAGCATTAGTTCAGCCTCTTGAGCCCGTGGACTAAATAAATTGTCTTTACAGGTTGTAAACGGAGTTCGCTACATACTCACTCTGCTCGTTGATTATGACAATTGCACGGCACCGGACGCTGAGCCGTGTCCTATAAGTACTCCGTGCAAAATATCCATTCTCGAAAAACCGTGGAAAAAATTAGCAGATGGCTCTAAATATAGAGCTATACTTGCAAATAACTGTACCAATGAATGGCTTTTTGGTGATGAAGGCGAAGTTCTACCAGTCCTTGAAAATAATGAAAACAATGAAATACACCCAGACCCCAATAGTGATCCTGATGCATTGAAAGTCATTCACAATTTTGATGTGGGAGCATCTCCAAATCAAGAAAATGTTAATGCTGACGAGGTCTTAAAGAATATAGAAGACCAAATTATTCCACTTAGTGAATTCGAAGCTCCTGGACACCATGTAGGTACACTTACAACAGAAAATATACCAACAGTAGAAGAAACTACGCAGAAAATTCACGCCGATCAAGTACAACGCAATTATAATGAAAATGCGGCTATAGCACAACAACACCAAACGAGTGAAAATTCTTTATTAACCCAAGACAAGAAAAAAGCAATTGATGAGATTATGCACTATTTTGACTTGGACGACTTCCAAAAACCGGAAGTCACTGTCACTAGTGATCATCACAGGGATAGGCGAAGTTACGACGATGATTTGAAAGTTTCAACATTTGCAAAAAAAGTGGATAAGGTGAACAACATCATCAATAATGCAAATTATATCCAAAAACTAGCCAGAACCATGGTCGACTACTTAAATAAAATTGACATGGTTGTCCAAAATAGAGTATTATCAGACGTATTACTTGCGGAAGAGGAACTTGGAAATAACCAGCATTTTTACTACTTGCAAGCATCAGTAACCATTCCTTGCAACAAAGCCGAATGTAAATCAAAAGGGACTGTAAAGGAGATTTGCAATGGTGTAATAGAGGCTACTGATCAAAACTCTCCAAGAATACTGAACGCTTTCTGTTACAGCGACGAAGCCGAGAATCCTTTAAGTAAAGAAGAATTCGTCTCGGTTGAAGATCCTGTACTTATTGGACTAGTGCAACGTGCTTTAGAAAAAATTGAATCAGAATCTCCCAAAGATAATGCAATGAAGTTAATAAAGATTTTAGATGCAACTACAAAAAAGATGGCAGGGACATTAACTAAGATTTCAATGTCTCTAAAATATACAAATTGCAAGAAATCTCAGAATATATATAACCGACTGAACTGCAGTATAATTGAAACTATGGGAACTACTGTGTGTGATGTAGAAATACATGAAATATATAAAAACACACAAATAAATTACGTGTGTACCGAAAGAAGCTTACGCAATAGTTTCTCAGACTCAGAACGAGTAAAAACAGGAAATATTGACAAGGAAATCCTTAATATGATAAAAGAAGCCTTAAAAAGCCTTGAAATAAAATTAGACTCAAATCAAAAACTAAAGGTCATTGACGTCAAATCTGTTTCAACCAAACTAGTCGCAGGTCTATTAACTAAAGTCGCATTTACCGTCGGATATACGAATTGTCGAAGTGATAAAACTGTAGATGAGAATACTTGTGTATTATTACAAAACGCACCTATTCGCGAGTGTGAAGCACACGTATGGGACAGGCCGTGGTTGGCAGATGCCAGTAGGCAATTAGATGTCAAGTGCGACAGTGACCGTGACAGGCATTCAGATATTCAAAACAATGAGATTCCTGTTTATAGGAAAAAGCGATCACTTCTCGTGGGAGGCGAAAATGAGCAAGACCCACATGACGCTCGTTACAAACAACTAGCTGAAGAATCTTTAAACCAATATTTTATCTCCAACAACGGTCTTCGTCCTAATGTTAAAAAATTGAAGTTAAAACGAGTAGTTACTCAGGTAGTGGCAGGGACTTTAACTAAAATTGATTTCGATGTAATTCCTGCCGACGGCGAAGTATTCAGTTGTTATTCTGAGGTTTGGGAACGTCCTTGGCTTAAGAAAAAGGAGATTAAAATAACATGCCCAAGAAATATAAGGAGAAAGCGAGACATAAAGGGAGGACTAAAGGCACAAAACCCTGATGACCCAAAATACACAGAGTTAGCACAAGAGTCGCTTAACAAATACAAGGAGACACTTGTTGGTGGCCAACTTCATGTTAAAGAGCTCAAAGTTACGAAAGTAACTACACAGGTAGTTTCTGGCACTAAAACACGTATCGATTTCATTGTATTTCCTACCAATGCTGACGAAATCACATGTCATTCTGAGATTTGGGAACAACCGTGGCTTAATAAAAAGGAAATTGATGTAAACTGTAATCAACAAAGAGTGAAAAGACAATTACTGGGCGGCATTCATGATCAAAATCCTGAAGATCCAAAATATAAACAGTTAGCTCATGAATCTATAGATAAATATCGTGCGAATCTCGTTGGTGGCGAACTTAATGTGAAAGAGCTCAAAGTAACGAAAGTAACTAGGCAGGTAGTTTCTGGCACTAAGACAGTTATCGACTTTATTGTATTTCCTACAAATGGCGATGAAATTGCTTGTCATTCCGAGATTTGGGAACAATCGTGGCTGAAAAAGAAAGATATTACTGTAAACTGTAATATTGAACAACAAAGAGCGAAAAGACAATTACCTGGTGGACTTCACGAACAAAATCTGGAAGACCCAAAATATAAACAGTTAGCTCATGAATGTCTAGATAAGTATCGTGCGACACTCGTTGGTGGCCAGCTTAATGTTAAAGAGCTCAAAGTAACAAAAGTATCTACTCAAGTCGTTTCGGGTAAGAAGACATATATTGATTTCACTGTCTTCCCTACCAATGGCGACGAAATCGCTTGTCATTCTGAGATTTGGGAACAACCGTGGCTTAATAAAAAGGAAATAAATGTAAATTGTGGTTTGCAACAACGTAAGAAGCGCGCAATACTTAGTGGCAGCCAAAAGACAGACAAAAAATTCTTTTTTCATGAAATGGATGCTAGTGAGCCACAGTTCAAATCATTAGCAGCTGAATCTTTACAGCAGTATTTAAAGCTGACAAATAGTCCCGTAAATCACGAGGTTGTTGAAGTGAAGAAGGTGATTTCCAAGGTAAATTCATAATATACATGCACGTATGCGTGATTGTTTATTATTCTCAATGTGTTACCTCTTTGTGTATTCTCAAACGATATTATGCATGGTATTTTTTATATTTTTAACTTTGCACGTAAATGCAGTATTAAAATGATATAGTAGTATCTTGTATGTTTATAATTTTTTTTTTATGTTAGTCTCCAATTACTTTTATTGTTATTATTAGGTAGTCACAGGGAAGCTCTACGAAATAGATTTCACCGCTGTCCCTACATCATGTTCAGTGAACGACACAGTAAACTGTGTCTCTCGAAATTACACTCTTCTCTCTTGTCATACCCAAGTGTGGAGTCGCCCATGGTTGAAGAAAAACGAAATAGATATCACCTGTAATACTACAGTCGATGGAAATGTTGCTTTCAAAGACGCAACTGTTGTAAACCAGAATAAGCAGACAATGCACACAGAACAAAACAAAAATGGTAAAGATTTAAAAGCGCTTGCCCAAGAAGTATTGCTTACATACGAACGACAATCTAATTCGATATATAAACACAAAATAAAAAGTATTGGAGAATCTTACGAACAAATAAACGAGGGTATTTTGACCGCTATGGAATTTTACATCTCACCCACGCAGTGTTTGATCGCTGATGAACCGAATGTAGACGACTGTGAGATAAAACAGCCTGAAGTTGTATTAAAGTGCAAGACTCTTGTACGGGAACGGACATGGATATACTTTAAAGATATTAAAGTGTCATGTACAAACGTAAAATCTACTAAAATAGTGCCTCCAGGTTGGGACGACGAAACACCAGGCGTGGAAGTACATTACTCAGGCAGACACACAAGAGATGTAACTGGAGATGATGACGATAATTACATGGACGATGAAATGAGATATTACTATGCCAACCGTGCTATTCAACATCTCAATCAACACAGTGACAGTCATAACTTACAGAAATTGATCACTATTCATTCTGTTGATGTATCGAACCAGATGGGTGCACGTATGATCCGCATGTACATCGAAACTGCTATGACATTCTGTGTGCGTCATCAACTAGAGCGTGTAGATCTAAACCTGTGTGATGAAATGGAAGGTTTGGCGCACAAATTGTGCCATGTCAGGCTATGGCCCTCTATCAATGACGAAATGATTATCCGGCATGTAGTAGTCGTGTGCGACGATGATAGTGACTTCGGTTCGGTAACTGGATTTGAAATATCCAAATTGATAGTTGCCTCACTACGAAAGCTGGAAGAATCTCCTAGTGTAAAATTCAAGTTAGTCCACCAAGGAGAGCCATATGTAATGCCTGCACTGAGCTCAAGATTCCCAATTAAGATGAATTTTGTTGTGCTAAGGACTAATTGCACCAAAGATATAGATGTATTTAAACAACGAGACACATGCTTTGTAGATTCCACTACACCAGCGGCATCATGCGAATCTCAAATATATATTTCTCCCAATAGTAAAGACATCAAAGATATCAGGGCTTGGTGCTCTGAATCTACTAGGCATCGAAGAGACCTAAGCTCTAGTACTACTGCCAGAACAACTACCGAGGATGCCAACGTTGCTCAATTAGTTGAAGAGTCATTAGAAAAACTCGAAACATCGTCTTTGCATAAATATAAACAGAAGGTATTAAAAATCAATAGTTATTCAACCAAAATCACAAGAGGACGTGAGACCTCAATTGATTTTGACGTGGGATATACATCTTGCTTAAAATACGAGTCCATCAAGAATATAAGTAACTGTGAATTTATCGACAATCTTCCAATACGGCATTGCATATCCCACGTCTACGAAAGGCTCTGGGTGGAAAACGGTAGAAATATTGAAGTGATGTGTGAAGATGACGAAACACCTTTAGAAACTCAAATGGAATTAGAAAACGCTGACACGGCTAACCAGATCGCTAACGAATCTTTAAAGCACATAGAAGCTAAATATCCTAATGCAAAGAGGCTTCAAGTGGTAAGGATATTTTCGCTTCAGACACAAGCCGTAGCTGGGATTCACTACAAGTTGAAGCTGGAAGTTGGCATTACAGATTGTCCTGCATTGAGCGTTAAATCGGACTGCAAACTAGTTGAGGGCTTCGAAAACAATAAGTTCTGCCGCGTAAACGTGTGGATTAGACCTTGGACTGACCACCCTCCTAATTTCCGTGTTACTTGCGACTACCAAGAAAGCGAGACAGCTGAGCTGTACCATCGAATGCAAGCTGAACATCTTTTTGCCGATTTCATAGCAACATACAGACCAGATTACATGGACGACTACAAAGAGTTATCACGGAGGTTTAAGATATTTAGAGCTAACGTGAGAAAGATCCACGAGATGAACATTCACGAAAGAGGATCTGCAAGGTACGCCATAACTCGGTTTGCGGATATGACTTCTGAGGAGTTCAGTACAAAGTATCTAGGATTGAAGATGAGTTTGAAGAATGAGAACGAGATTCCGATGATAAAGGCTGAGATTCCGAAGTTGGAGCTGCCGACGTCGTTCGACTGGCGGGAGAAGGGAGCCGTCACAGAAGTGAAGGACCAGGGCTCCTGTGGCAGCTGCTGGGCATTTAGTGTTACAGGTTAGATATATTTTTAATTACACTAGTTAACTCAGTTTCATCTTTTCTATGATCAAGTTCAGCGTAGGTACCTACCCTAAATTGAGTACCAGTCTATTTAGCTACTATTTTGGAAACGAGATAGTTGGAAGGTACCTAATGTACTTATACCTATCATTTCTATTCCTCGCACTTTCGCCGAGGCGGGGCGTGTCCATACTGTACGTTAGTAGGTACTATTTATAATACTGTGTCTTTACTATAATTGTAAAATTAACAGAATATTCGTTTGACAGGGAACATCGAAGGCCAATGGAAGTTGTCGACAGGCAAACTGTTGTCTTTGTCGGAACAAGAGCTGGTTGACTGTGATAAGACGGACCAGGGCTGCAATGGCGGACTCATGGACAATGCTTACAGGTATGTGTTTACGTGTTTGACAATCATTTCATTTTTGATATAAGCCTTACGACTGTATTTTCTTTAGATACTTTATGATGACTTGATGAGCCAAAAATTGATAGGGTATCATCGTTTATGTCCCAAGTTCCTGTGGCCACCTTCCCACTCCATCCATTAGACCAGCTCCGTTGTATAATTATATTGCATTGTCATCATGTCGTCAATTAAGTATGTTGTAGGTACCTACGTACTAAAGTAACCCGGAGTCGGTTAATGATCTCCTGTTTGTTAAGAATAATTTGATATACTATAGGGTGTTTGCGATAACGATGTAGGAATTTCTGGAGGTGGTAAAGGAGACTAATTGGAAGAGTTTGAACCCTATTTACCTCAGTCCAATATGTGACAGTTTTTTTTTAAATCACGTTTTTCAAAATGTTTAGTTTTATACCAAAAATTTACTTAAAAAGTTAAATTTAAAACAAAATATGTAATAAATAGCATTGATTTTTTTTATAATTAACATAACAATTAGTTGAGTAATAAATAAAAAAAAATTGAACTCCCACTTGCCACACACAACATTTTTTGAAATAATTTTTCTAGTTCATAATTACTGATTTGTAACAGTAAATTAAACTTTATCGGCCTGTGAAAAAAAAGTAGTCGGGATATGAGTCTTCCTATTCGTGTAAAAACATGCTTGATTTTCTAGGTTTTGATCACAAAAAAAGTACAACAAAATAGCAATTAGTTTAAAAGTTATCTTCGATCAATTGTTGAACGCCGTCACCAAACAAAATAAGTTTCTTGTAGTTAGTAGGAAAAAAAACTGTCACATATTGGACTAAGGTAAATAGGGTTCAATCTCTTCCAATTAGTCTCCTTTACCACCTCCAGAAATTCCTACATCGTTATCTCAAACACCCTGTATACATACATGCCGGATATACATACGTTCGTGTACATATATAAGAACATACAATACGTTCGTGTACATATACAGGGTGTTACACGAGCCACTGAAAACCTTGAACGGGGTGATTCGGCCTACCGAATCAGTATAACCTATTATACTGAACAACTTTTACTATGGAGCTAACAAAGAAAACTCAAAAAAAAATTTGGCTCTTCCATACTAAATGTCGTTATTGATCGGTCAAAATGTATGAAAAAGACATTTTTTTTACATTTCGTGATTGGCTCCATAGTAAATTTATTCAGTATAACCTACCAATAACCCCGTTCAAGGTTTTCAGTGGCTCGTGTAACAACCTGTATATTATGTTCGCTTGGCTAAAGAAAAAGTTTTACTGTAGGTATATTGTGTGTATTAATGTGGTTCACCATGTGAATAATCGTGTGAAGGCTGAAGGCTCAGGTCATATCCTAAAATTAGAATTGTTGTATTTGTTTATTTTTCCATTGACTGCACGGTGCACCGATTCGCTGGCTCATGGTCAATTTCTCAGAATGTTAACAATGATGTTCACAGTTTTATGAGAAAACCACCGGCTATTAAGTCATAACATAAACGACTTGTATCCTCATACTATGTAGGTATTGTATGCATGTTGTGTAGGTAGATCGACCTACGCTATTGTTTTTGTGCCTAATTATACGCGTGACTAGGTAATGTTTACTTTATTGCGCGTAGTGATGTGCCGTCCCCGGGAATATACCTTAGGCGGGATCATCATTTTCATCTGATAGACGTCTACTGCTGGACATAGGCCTCCCCAGAGCATGCACTTGGCATCGAACGATTGATAGACGGTATGACGGGGATATTCCACATAATTATTGTCTTATTATGGGAATGTGGCAGTCTTGGGGCAAAGTTTGCCGCTCTCGCTTCAAGACATCGCTTTTGGTGGCTAAATAGAACTATTATTTAGCCACCAAAAGCGATGTCTTCAGGGCATTTACACCTGAAATCGTCTGAAATAGACGCAAAGGCCAGTATATATATTATGGGAACATAGGGGAATTACAAAATTGTGTTTGGATTGGATGCATTTGTTGGCCGCGCAGTGACGGCAGTAAGAATACATTTATCACCACCCTCTAACTCTTCCCATGACTGTCGTAAGAGTCGACTAAGGGATTGAAGTGTTACATGATGGGCAGCAACGTCATCATAGTGGACACACTGCGATCGCTAACCCGCTTATTAATTATAGTATTACAATTGGTATAAATAGTTCCTAGTGTTCCTTCCTACTATAAAAAATCAAACTGCTCCACGTAAAAAAATATATCAGGTACCTAGTATTAAAAATCAGCGAATTCAGAATACAGAATATGCCCGTAAATTGCACAGATCACTATGTTTTTGTGTATCCATGTACTTGGGCTATAAGAGGATATAACAATAAAATTTCAGGTCGTAAAATATCCTTATTTGTTGCAAGTAGAATCAAGGCCACTGTTATCGCGAAACGATGCATTTGTTTCAAAATATGTTTGTAAACAGAATAATTGACGTTTTTGTAATTTGTTTGTTGATTTGGATTAGGCATTTCCCTTGGGTTAGGATACGATTCATTGACAAATTCTTCAAGTTATGTTTTGTGTTTTGAAGATTTTTGCATACTGAATCATCAGGTCTGTGTTTTTTTAATTATAAATAGCTAAGTCAGGTATCGGTAAATTGGATAATACCTTTTACGCAATCATACTTACCAATATGTTAGTAAATAATTTTAACTAATGGTTGTTGTTGTTGTTTTCTGGCCATTTTTTCCGCAACTCGACATCAAACGTGCCTATTGCGTGGTCCCAACGCTGGCCCAGTACTTGTTGGGGACTTCACATACACCCTTGAATTTCTTTGCGGGCGTATGCAGGTTTCCTCACGATGTTTTCCTTCACCGTAAAGCACTTGTGAATGTCAAATGATATTTCGTACATAAAACTACAATTTATGTACATAGATTAAATCTAGGTAACTAATCTACTTAACCTAACCTATATCTAAGATTGGCCCTTGTCGCATTGTACCGAGGATGCTGGCGGCATTTCTTCGCTGTATCGCAATACTGATGCGTCGTGCGAGGAAGTCGCCAGCTCTTCGGTCTATAGTTACGTCAACCAGACGTTTCGTGATCTCAGTAAACAAATACTGTATAATAATATGTACTTAATAGTGCTTACTTTTTTGTGTATACTTTCTTTCCAGGGCAATAGAAGAGTTAGGTGGGCTGGAGTTGGAGTCCGACTACCCATACGAAGGGGCCGATGACAAATGCCTGTTCAACAAAACTCTCTCGAGGGTTCAGATCAGCGGTTCTGTGAACATCTCCTCGAACGAAACTGAGATGGCGCAATGGCTGGTCGCCAACGGACCCATGTCTATTGGTAAGTAACAAATATGGGCCATGGATGGGATTGGATGGGGCAATATTACACAAATTTATCTAGACCGGCGATATGCTCAATTAACCTCGTAAGGCCTATGATCCTACGTGTAGTACCAATATACTTTATTGACATCGAACAAATTTAAATTCTATTCAATTAGAACAGAGTTGCATTTTTAGAATTATAAATAACGTGAGACTCAAACATACTTCAATATTTTGCGAAACAGGTTACTCACGTAACCTAAGTCGATAGTTGCCCGACATGTTTACAGATACAGAAGGCGCTATTAAGCGCACCGACAGATATTTTTATAATCGAAGTAGTAAAGTTCTGTAAGCTTTTCATGATTCATTAATATTTTTCGGGCCCACGGACAAAAAGATTTTTCACATTCAAAAACAAATTTGGGAGTAATGGTCTCCGACACAATGTAGGATTTCATTAAAAAAAAGTCTTTAACCACTTTGGCTCGTCTTCCAAACTACTATTTCACCAGATACTAGTGTCAAATTACTATGGAGTTTTGTCATTAGTTATATGTATACCTATACCAAATTGCAAAATTCTAATACTAACGGGCACTGAACTAAGCTGCGGACAGGACAGGCGAAACCATAAGAGTTCCTACGGAACCCTAAAAATACGACAAACAACATCAAAATGTGATTTTGTAAATTTGCAGGTATAAACGCAAACGCGATGCAGTTCTACGTTGGAGGAGTATCACACCCATGGAAAGCGCTCTGCAGCCCCAAGAACCTGGACCACGGAGTGCTGATTGTTGGCTACGGAATTAAAGGTAATATAGGCAACAAATTTAATTAACCATTCTGACAGTTGAAGCTTACGGCGTAGTAATGTGTAGGATTAAAAAAAAAAATCGTTGGACATGTTGAAATTTGGTGTAAGTATCTGGCTTGAAAATCTTATCATAAAATGAGAATTCAGATAAAAACAGCAAAAAGCCAACGACACGAGGTGTTCCCAGGCGGTCACCCATCCAAGTACTGACCTCGCCCGACGTTGCTTAATTTCGGTGATCGGACGAGAACCGGTGTATTCAACGTGGTATGGACGTTGGCGATGGACGCGATGAAATTTGGTGTTATTTTCCGGTTTGGCAATCTTATCATCAAATAAGAATACAAAAAAAAAAAACAGCAAAAAGCCAACGACACGAGGTGTTCCCAGGCGGTCACCCATCCAAGTACTGACCTCGCCCGACGTTGCTTAACTTCGGTGATCGGACGAGAACCGGTGTGTTCAACGTGGTATGGACGTTGGCGATAGACGCGATGAAATTTGGTGTTAGTCTCCGGTTTGGCAATCTTATCACCAATACATAAGGATTCTGAAAAAAAAAACAGCAAAAGCCAACGACACGATCAGACACGAGGTGTTCCCAGGCGGTCACCCATCCAAGTACTGACCTCGCCCGACGTTGCTTAACTTCGGTGATCGGACGAGAACCGGTGTATTCAACGCGGTATGGACGTTGGCGACCAATATGATGAATTTTGAGGTTAGATCATCTCTAGATAATCAAATGCGAAATCTAAAAAAGAAACAGCAACATAAATATGTAGACATCTGTAGGTATTGAAATTTAAGTGCCTGGTCTGGTACCGCGAACACCGAAGTTTGCAAATATTGGGGATTTTTCCCCCGAAATTTAAGAACAGACCGGCAGATCTGTATTCTAATGAAAAGTCTTCATATTAATAGACGTGATTGTTTTAAATAAATAAATATCAATTGTTTCAGAATACCCACTCTTCCACAAGCGGCTACCGTACTGGATAGTGAAGAACTCTTGGGGCAAATCGTGGGGCGAGCAAGGGTACTACCGCGTTTACCGCGGCGATGGCACCTGCGGCGTCAACCAGATGGCCAGCAGCGCTGTTGTGTAGACTCTTCTTAACTGGGTCAATGGTTACGTTCTCCAGCAGACTTAGTACAGTCAAGGGCATAAATATGTATACACTTGTATATCTTATGCCGTGAAAATAAGGTGCAAAAGTGTATACAAATTTTTGCCCTTGACTGTACATGATTGGTGCGACAGTATGTCGCAACGAGATAGATCTCCCTTCACTAGCTATATTAACAAAAGAGGGACGGATAGACGATCTCGCGGCGAGATACTGTCGCGCCAATCATGTGCTAAGCATTTAAATTTACAAAACTTTTGTGGCATTTCTGTGGTGGGTCTACTCATGTTAGTAGAGCATGCAGCGTACTTTCTTTCAAACTATGTCACTTTTGCCCCTAGCTGACTTGACAGATTAGCAACAAAAAAATCGTGATTGACCCAACTAACCCCCTTATTCATAAAGGTCTTCTAACAGTAAGCCACGTAAAGGGACAAACAATACTTAGTGGCTTGCTAAGTTAGGGCTTGTCCATTAATCACGTCATACTGTATAGGGGGAGGGAGGAGTCCAGAAAAAATCACCAATTATCACCATAGGGGTGGGGGGGGGGGGTCATCTGACAAATCACATGTAATTTTTTGTTGTAGGTAGGAAAAAAATAAAAATTAATCTGTACTTTTTTTAAACACTTTAAATATAACAAGATGTCGAATCCTGAACTGAGTTTTAAAACTTCGCCGACCTCGTAGTTGCCAAAAAAGGTTTTTCCCATCACATGTGCTTAGTAAAGTACGTAAATTCAAGTGGTATTAAATTACTACTTAAGTTGGCAATAAATTACACGTCATATTGGCTAGGGGGGGAGGTCCTGAAACTATCACCATGGGGGGTGGAGGGGGGGTGGGCTAAAATAGGCCAAAATCGTATGACGTGATTAATGGACAAGCCCTTAGGAGACGTTTATGAATAAGGGGGTAAGTCACAATACTGCAAAATAGGGTACTCGTCGGGCCAGTGCAAGGGTGACAGTAGCCATTGTTAGTTCTATTGGCTGATTTAGAAAGCAGAAGTGAGGCCGCGAGATACTATCGCTTTAATCACGTGCTATTGTCCAAGAGTGCCCAAAAAGGAGATACAGTGGAGACCCTCTGGACCTATTAACGTTAGTGAAAACGCAGCCCGATGGGTGGAGAACTTAGATATTAATTTGTAATTCTTTAATAGCGACCAAGTTATGTAATGCCATACGAATAAAAAAAAAAAAACACGTGCTAACCCTACTGCAGGCCTAGCCAAGATGTCATTCTGCAATCGTATACGACAAGCGATAGATAATAAATGTATGTTCGAACTAAAAGTCACGTGAGCATGTCTATATAATGTGAGTCACGTGACTCATCACCAGGCATCGGACAAAAAGTGCGTGTGACATCTAACCGCTTATAGGATGATTTATTTTTAAATAGTATTCTTGATTTTCATAAACAATTCTCGGTTATAATTTATCAGCCTATTTATCTGAGATCCCCACAGGTTTGTCCTAACAAAATTTAAATAGGTAATCGTATCTTACGGTTACAAGTTACGTGAAATTTATTTTATTCACTGCATCACCCTATCACCTGTATTTTATAATTTCATGATTTTGTTACTTCATTCATACTACTTCATTATTACATGTTACACGGACGTTTAAATACAAACATCATCCTGTGTGCAAGACTACGTCATTTTGACGTCACCCGCACTTTTTGTCCGATGCCTGCTTATCACTTATCGTATACGATTGCAGAACGGGACCTTGGATAGGCCTGCAGTAGGGTTAGCATATGATTAAGCGATAGTACAGTCAAAGACAAAATAAGGTGTATACGAAAATGTTCAAAAATATGTCCCGGTGCACTCTAATTCTATGTAATAAGAACGTCGTAACATACTCGTATTTATGAGCGGATTCTTTCGATACTTATTTTTGCACTTGACTATATCTCGCGGCCTCACTTCTGCTTGCTTGATCTACTGTCAAGTTTTATATTCTAGGTAAACTATTATTGTCTTTCAATTGTTCGTATTTATAAACCGTAAATGACGTACCTTATTGTTATTTTAGCATGGTTTTAAGAATATGTTATAGTATAAACGTACCACTTTGTCGCTCATCATAAGGACGAAATTGGCTGGAACAGTCAAAAATATGTATCGAAATAATCCTCTCTCAAAAATATGTTACGACGTTCTTAGTACAGTCGCTATCAGATAATTATATCTTAGCGTCCGCAGCGCTCAAAAATATCTGAACACGCCTGTAGTTATGGCAATAAAGGCGTGTTCAAATATTTTTGATTGCTCCGGACGCTAGTATATATCTGATGGCTGTACCAAAAATATACAGAGACAATGAAAATAATTTTGCCCAGAGACATAATTTGAGTCATAATTTTACATACTGTGACATAATTTTCAGCATTTTTATATACACCTTATTTTGTCTTTGACTGTTCGTATTCGAATTGAATGTCTAAGCGTCTTTATGGCAAGCGACAAAGTCGGACGTTTTTACTAAACCACTCACACATTAATTATATTTAGTCACAGTAATGACTTAATGCCAAAATGATATATATTTCATTTAGCATATAAGATGGTTTAGTATAAGCATTATTTAATTCAAGGGGTAAATTAATTGATAAATTGGGTACCGTAAAACCACCTAATTCAGTACCACAGTCAATAAATAATGTGTTCTACCACTTTTCAACTCTATTTAGTCGTAATAAAGTCGAAAAGTGGTAGTCCACATTTATCGCTGGTTATACAACTATTATCCATTATTTCAACTCCCAACTAAGCATCTGTCTCAACCTTTTTGGTTTTATCCAGTATACATATACAGGGTGTTTGGTTAGCGATGTCGGAGCTTTTAAGGGCTTAAACTACAACCAATTTCATCGATAAATTACCAAAAAAAATTTTTTTTGTGCCAACGATAATTAAATGGCGGCCATTTTAAAATTACAAACAGACGAATACGGGCGCACGTGATATTTCTGGAATTATACGTTTGTTATCGGTCCTATCCTTGCAAAAAAAATCTCGTTAAAGAGCTCATTACTCAACTATTTGAACAACAAGGCAAAAAAAAAATTTTTTTTATTAAAAATAGTAAAAAAATCACCTTAATTTTTCAAATAATTTAATTTTGCATGAAAACTAGGTCGTTAAGATAGGTTTTTGGTGTTGTTATTTGTTAGTACAGGATGTTAGCTAAAACACAACACCATAATTACAGTTATAACTTAAGTACTTTAGGAATTAGAAGTGTTCAAACATGCACTGGATGGATGGAAGGCGGCCACTTCACTAGTCAGTACACTGCTGACATTCATTTGTTTATGGATTTTGCATCGGGAACGCTAAATGCAGCTGTTTTGGTGTGTGTTTGAGCACTTGTAAAGCCTAAAGTACTTAAGGTATAACTGTAATTATGGTGTTATTTTTTAGCTAACATACTGTACTTATAAATAACAACACCAAAAACCTATCTTAACGACCTAGTTTTCATGCAAAATTAAATTAATTGAAAAATTAAGGTGGATTTTTTACTATTTTTAATTAAAAAAAATTTTTTTAGCCTTGTTATTCAAATAGTTGAGTCAAATGATTAGCTTAATTATTTTGCTTATCTAATGAGCTCTCTAACGAGATTTTTTTTGCAGGGATAGGACCGATAACAAACGTATAATTCCAGAAATATCACATGCGCCTGTATTCGTCTCTTTGAAATTTTAAAATGGCCGCCATTTAATTATCGTTAACACAAAAAAAATTGTATGGTAATTTATCGATAAAATTGATTGTAGTTTAAGCCCTTAAAAGCTCCGACACCGCTAACCAAACACCCTGTATACCTACGGTACTTAATCCAGTACTCGCTAGACTCGAGTCATAATGCCATCTCTTCAACTGTCAAGGAGATATTACTATTTCTTCAGATGCCGATATATTGAGGTTACTACAATCTAAACGTGCCTTATATTAACGGTTTTCACCACATTTTCAATATACTTACAGCGACCATCAGTTATATCGGAGCTGTCAAGACGCTCAAGAATATCTGAACATGCAATCTAATCTAGGTCTGCTCAGATATTATTGAGCACCCCGTCTCCAACATATCTATTGGTAATCGACAAAATTTAATACAGTAAGCTTAGCACAGGATTTGAGCGACAATAATGTCGCTGCGAGATAGACTATCCATCCCTCTTTTATTGATATAGTTAGTAAAAGATGGAAAATCTATCTCGCGGCGACATACTGACATGCCAATCATGTGTTAAGCATACTGATCCATCATACAACCTTGTCATAGTAACGTTGAAAGTCATATTATAAGG
Source organism: Thaumatotibia leucotreta (assembly GCA_025490895.1). NCBI lineage: Eukaryota > Metazoa > Arthropoda > Insecta > Lepidoptera > Tortricidae > Thaumatotibia > Thaumatotibia leucotreta. Next base: position 21,053 of record JALPQI010004740.1, read on the forward strand.
CAGTTACAATTTGATTTTGAATTTGATAAATGTCACGTTGACATGGTTCTATGGTATGTCAGGATTCAATTTTGTCGATAGTATATCGCTGCTCCAATATTACAGTATGCTTAGCACATGATTGGTACGTCAGTATGTCGCCTCGAGATAGATTTTCCATCTTTTACTAACTATATGAATAAAAGTGGGATGGATAGTCTATCTCGCGGCGACATATTGTCGCAATAATCCTGTGCTAAGCCTACAGGATTCTGTTACATTTATGGGGCAATTCAATGTGGATTTAACTGTCAATGTGACAATGTTCAACTTTGAGGCACTGGTTTGACCGCGAGCTACTAAGCTATGAACCTATAAACACGAAGAAAAGAGACACGGCGATACTCGCTCAGCTATAACCGCCGGGCGAATATCACGGGAGTGCGTAGGTATATTTTGTTCGTGTTTATAGCCCATATTTCATAGCTTAGTAGCTTTCGGTGAGACCAGTGCCTGAAGTTGAGAAGCCCAACATGGAACCTTTTAATATTGGGGTAACAATATGTATTTTTCATCACACTTGCTGTCTAAGCGCGCCATTGCTTGCATGCATAGCGGGAGTAATAGAAAAGTGAAATTCCCTAGGGAGTAATAGAAATGTGAGTACGTCATTTAATCATTTTTTGTCTTAAAACTTATTTTTTGTCGGCAAGTGTGATGAAAAACATTGTATGCATCACGGCCGGTAAGCGGAATACTAACTCGAGTCATTAAAAGCCCTTCGCCTACGGCGTCGGGCTTCTAACACTCTCGTTAGTAATTCCGTACTTACCTCCCTTGATGCACAATATACTAATAATCAGAGTCCGGAATTCTGGTAGCATTTTTGAGCTGTCATAGGGACTTCTCGTTTATCGACTACCGATTATACGTATGTATATCGATAAATACCGAATACAGTGTAAAATAATTATGATTACAAGTAAAAGTTAACAATAGACGGTCTTATCGCTCGTGAGCGATCTCGTTTAGATAACTTTTGAGTGGCTGAAAATGTTAAATAGAGATTTGCAACATGATATCATAAGGCTCAATAGCAATTCTCGTAGCGATTTCTTCCGAAAAATGTTTAATAGCCATAAGAAATCCACAAATATTAATAAGGATTAATAAAATATGTATTTTAATTTCTATTTATAATTTCCAAAAAGTTGGTATCCAAAGGTTATCTAAAAGAGATCGCTCAGTAGAGATAAGACCGGCTGTGGTTACTTCTATTTGTAATCATAATTAATTATTTAACATTGTATTCTGCATTTATCGATATACTTATGTATAATCGGTAGTCGATAAACGAGAAGTCCCTATGACAGCTCAAAAATGCTACCAGAATTCCGGAGTCTGCTAATAATTATATCGGCGTTTGCGTTACCTCAACTCAGGTGGAACTATCTATACCTTTCATTAAAAAAAATACTCAGAGTGTCATAAATTAAGGCTTAACTTGGGTAAAAATACGTAAATATTAAGTTAGTGATAGGTGAAAGTAATTTAGACTTCAAAACGGGAGACGCATTCTACACGAAACCAAAAATGAACGCTATGAAGAGTCGGCCAAGTATCTGAAAAGAACCCTACTTATTTGTTTATTCTCGCTATTGTTTTTGCGTTTTTTTCGTCTTATGATAACTTATGAATCTTTACTACCTAGTCTAAAAAACATGTCACTATTTTTTTTTTATTGTTGTTATTTTAATTCTACAATTTGTTTTATTATTTATCCTTTTTAAACAATATATACCCGTGGTTTTTATATTTTCCCTATTACATTATTTACACGGTTACCTTTTTCTTGTGATATATTCTCTAATACTGGGTCGCGTTTTATAAAGTTACAATTTACAATTTTGCTGTTTGCCTCTATTTCTAGCCAATATGTGCGTGCGTTAGAGAGGCAAACAGCGAAATTGTAAAATGTGACACGCATCCAACGCAACCCAGGTATCAAATAAGAAATAAATAAATACTTATGGATGTGGTGTAACATAAATAATAATTTTCGGTTTAAGTATATATCGAGTTAGAAATGTAAAATCGTAATTAATAATTTAAGAAAAGTTTTGTATAATTTGTACCTTATAAGAATCTCGAAATATACCTACACATTTTGTACCTACAAATAAACGGTATTTTATTTTCTGTCCTCATCTTAAAATCAGTGCGAGAAGCAGGCATTAGTACGACATGGTGACCCCCCAGAGGAGGCAAAAATTTCTCAAAAAAAATGTATTCAATATGAACTCGGAAAATTATCGGAATATACTTACACGCATTTGTACGGGAAAGCACATGTAATGCTCACACAACTAATCTTGAATATTCTTTGCTCGGGATCCTCGAAGGAGTAGGTAGATACTAGCAATTTTATTCTCTTGGCAGAATTAAAACAACCACAGAGGTCGAGCGGAGTCGTGTCAATAACACATTTTGTGGTCATTTTGAACACGAAACGTGTTAAATTGTTTAAATAATCTATTTTATAAATATGTATTGTTTTCTTTCATTTAGTTATTTATTAAGTTACACAGCTTAAAGACAAATCATTTTACTTGTCAAGATTTAACTTGTTAGCTTGGAAATAAAAGTTTAGACAACGTATTTTCAACCGACTTCATAAAAAGGAGGTTATTCTCAATTCGAGTGTATGTTTTTTTGATAATCAAATACCTAATCACCTATCGACTATTTTCGTCGCCATATGAGTATCTACTTAGTTTACTTAGATAGATAGAAGTAACTATTGACATAAGATTCGTAAAATTTTCCGCAACAGAGTTGACACTAGTTTGACGTAGGTATCGTAGATTATTAAACTGTAGGATGACCATGTATTCAGTGATTCCAAACGAGAACTCGATTAGATAATAATAGTACATTTCGATGCAAGTGCAAAAAAATTTTTCTTCGACGAGGGTGATAGTTAGAGCCCGAGTGAAACGAGGGCGACAATCACCCGAGTTAAAAAGAAGTTTTTACACGTGTATCAAATGACTTTTTTCATAATACCTAAGTGCCTTAAAAAGAGAAATTAACGCACGCGAAGCTTACTTTTCCGCACTAGTTAGGAAAAAGTAAGTTACGTGTGCTAGTCAGGGACCGGAACCGCTATTTTCTATGTAGAAAATGATGGTTATTTTTTCGTTCATTTGTGTTCTTCGGTATATAAATTCCAAGTTGTAATTTAAAAATATGATATTGTACCTAAATTGCATAATATTCAGTAGTACATAAAGAGTATGAAACATTTTAAAATATTGGGCTATCTATTTCGATGTTTTTGTAAAATAACGGCTTCGGTCCTGGTGCTAGTACCTACCTATGCTAGTAGTCGTGGTCCCGGAGAACATAAATATTTTTTCAGTAAGGTCAGGTGGGACAAATGCAATTATGAGGTAAAATCAACTAATTATAAATTTTGAAGATCATAACTATCAATGTGTTGTTTTCGATAAATCAAACAATCTTTTCTTCTTCTTAGAAATAAATCTAGACAAATTTCAATTATGTAGTCTCTTTTACGTCAAAGTTGCATTTGCCCCACATAGTCTTACTTCTACTACTACTTCATTCCTGATGGCTTATGATGGTCCCGTTTTATCTATTTATCGTGCTATGCGTCACTTTCGCACTTACAGATTTGTTAGAACCTGACGGCAACAACGACAAACGATTGAACACAGTACCATCATAAGCCTACTGAATCGGTTTTCGCATTCAAAGGCTTAATATGTTACAGGCATACCTTAAAGCTCGATTTAACTAAACTTTTATTCGAAGAATAACGCTTACTCTTAGATACTAGTGCCAAATAACTATGGAGTTTTGAGATTACTATCCGAGTGTTTTTTTTATATAACAAACGATACTCCTGAAGTAGGTATGTGTGGCTGCTCACGCGTTTCCGCTACTGCAGCTGTGGCCGGGTCGCATCCCACGAAGTTGGGACGGTCGCTGTACCGTCATTTGGGAACGGTGTTGATTCAATCCGTATCCTAAGGCAGATTTATCAACCTTAGTATTTGTGCTGATGCAAAGCAAATCTATCTATAAACGCTATCGTTTGTTCAACGTGTCTGTCGAATCTCGAGACTTCCCAACTAGCAAAACAGTCATATAACATCGAGCTTACTCAGCTAATAAGTCGTATAAAAGTCATATAAACGCGAATTACACAGTACCTATCGTATAAAGCCAGCTTATACAGCAATATGTCGTATAAAAGTCATATAAACGCAAATTACACAGTACCTGTCGTATAAAGCCAACTTATACAGCAATAGCATAATAGTCGTATAAGATGTCATATACACGTTTATACGACTTTCATATATGACTTAAGAGTCATATAAGAAGTTGCTGAAAAAGACACATTTATAAAACGCTTATATGACTTTTTTGCCGAGTAGCAAAAACTTATATGGCTGACTTATGACTTGTGAGAAAAAGTCGAGTAAACGTAACGCAGTTGCTATTATATGACTATTGTGAATGAAGTCATATAACAGCTAATTATATATCTTGTTTTATAAAAGTGTTTTATTCAGCATCTCGACATCTTTTATGACTAAAGAGTCATATAAGATTAATGCTGAGTAACCTGCTTTTACATGACGCTTACTTGACTATTTGTCGAATAATTACATCTTATATGACCTATGCTCGAGTAAATGGAAAAATAATAGCTATTATAGAACTTTTTGATTTCAGCTGTTACTTTTATATGATTAACGTATCTACCTGTAGGTGTCATGGCGCTTAAACCACTAAACTTGCTATATAAGAACTAATACGAAGCAGTTATATGATATGTTAATCGTATACATGTCATATAGTAGTTTCCTTCGTAATAATTAAATTTATTTATTTAATTTATATTGTAATACCTAATAATTAAAGTGGTGCGTTCATTATTTACTACTAAATATAGTATACTTTATCAGTAAAGTGGTATTCGCAATACATTTTCAGCATTAGGTAGAATTTATAATGCCTATTATAACATGGACATATATTACTTAGATAGCTCTGTCAAAACATACTCAACGGCATTAAGTGATTTAATTTTGTTTACACCAGCTAGCACTAACAAAATTATATACACGAGCAAGTTGTCAATCCGTCTTCTGTTTAGTTTCGCTAGACACTTTTATTCCACAAATTTGGCATATAAGTAGCAATTATATGATCAATAAATAACTAACTCAACGGTTATATGGCTCTTATATGATTAAAAGTCATATAAAAGTTATATAAGTCGCTATTATACAGCTAGTTAGCTATAAAGTGGTCACGGCGATGATTATTATATGACTAATAAGTGGTGGCAGTTTCAGTTAAATGGCTTTTATATGGCTAAAAAGCCGAGTAATATGGGCCCAAATCGCGTTATATAAACGTAATTATTACGTTTTTATGACCAATTTCATAAGCTAAAAGCCTGAATATGTTACGTTTCCGCGACGATTATATGACGAAATTTTGCTAGTTGGGTTATTAATGAGTGTGTATTGCCGGCGTAATGGTTAACGAAATGCATCGTAAAGTAATGTATTTTAGTTTATATTCTTATTTTTTTCAGCGTATGCTGATGTTAGCTAATACCGTCGCTACAAACACATGAAAAAGATATCTAGGTCGCGATTTATAAAGTTACAGTTTACAATTTTGCTGTTGCCTCTCTTTCTAGCCAATACGTGCGTGCGTTAAAGAGGCAAACAGCGAAATTGTAAAATGTAACTATAAAATGCGACCCTACTGTTAAATTTTTCACTGATTTATTTGTAGACTTACGTCAGTGCCAAGTGGGAAAGTACAAAAATATTATGAAAACCCCAACCTAATAAACAAAGTCGTAAAACTTAAAAAAAAATACTAGGAGTTTTTAAATAACTTGTCAAGCGTGTGTCACGTAAGCTGACTAGTCATGCAAATGTTTAGCGTAGTTAGAGCCTTATTGTTACTAATAATAATTATATGGAAGTGACGCATTTATCGCCATAAACTATTCGAATGGTTCGTTGACAGTGTTAACACACTTCGAAAAACGTACATTTCGACCACTTGTCTCTGTCAAGTCGATGACGGGTCCATTAGAGTGACAGAGACAAATGTTCATCAGTTAACTTTACTGATACCATGACCTCTCGTCGCGTTATAAACACGGACTTAGGGTCTCCCCAAACTTATCAATACTTTCGCATTTTTAAGGCAAATTGCGCCGTATAACCGTCGATCGGAGTCGTCCTAGTAGTATCTTCTTGGCTCTTATTGCGTAGTAATAAAGCTTTTCATAAATGGATTTATCGAATTCGCATCGATAGATTTGGGGAGACCACTAGTTTCTAATCGGCTCGCTCGCACCAATACGCGAATACGAGCGGGATGGATAGAAAGTAAGTCGGCGTAAGTAACGTAGCGGCAGTTCATGGTAAGCACACTCACCGTCTGTAATTCTGTATATTTTATGAGGTTTGTATTAATCCCATCTCGGTACAACATCATTTGATTCATCTCAGGTGATTACAGGTAGTGCTGCCCGCAAAACGCTGCAAAAACGCATCTCTCTGTGAGATCTACGTATTTGCGGCGCTGACCCATATTTATTAAAAAAAAATATTCTAGGTACATGCTATCCCTGCTGGTTCGTTTTTTGGCTGCAATTGAGTGAGGTAACGCGCTTTCAAGAGGGTAACACAGCCAAAGAGTTATAGAGCCTATTATAATTTTGAATTTTAGGGTTTAGATTAATTTTATTTCTACTCAGAATGACGAGCTCTTTTGATCCCAAAAAAATCCATATATTTTCCGGATTACATCCTTTGTTAGATACCGCTATACAAAAAGCATGGAAAATGGTAACAAAATAGGAAAAAACCATGAGACATTTTTTCCTATTGGGATCCAAAAGAGCATGTGATTCTGAGTAGAAATAACTTTACCTATAAATTCAAAGTTAAGAAAATGGACAAAATAAAAAGAAATGCTCTATTATCCAGAATTGATACAAAAAAGGAATTCATTTATTGTAACTATCAAATTAACAATCATAGTGTGTAATTCATTTAATTTATGCATCGTTAATCGAAATCGATTCGATATGATGTACCTACAATTATTTCTTCGAAGGTCGTAATATGACACCTACCTACTAGAATCCTCACAATTTAAAACGGAGGCAAAAACGACGCGGTACTCATATTCATACTCATACATATTAATAGTAAAATGTAATCACAATTTCAACAGTTGGTACACAATTCAAATAAATTACATAATTTATAACATTTTCCGGTTAAGTTAATTAAATATTAATGTCAACAGTGTAATTTTAAATAATCAATAAGAAACTATCCAAATACAATGAACGTACAAATTTATTCATAGTTTACGTTTAAAAATTTCAATATTACTTTATATTGAAAAAATCCCCGAAATTTGAAGGTTCGTAAAATATTACCATTTTCTCGCAACCTGTGAATTTTTCCCAAAATTTGTAAATGCCATTTTTTTATTAATCAAAAATCGAGGGGAGGTTTTCTAAGACCATTTTCGCGTAGCTACTCTGGATCTGGTAGCTGCCCTCAATAACCCAAAGAGAATTTCCTTCCCCGCTGGTCAGACCCATAATATTCATGTCTAAGTATTGAGAGTGTTGTGACCAGGGTGCTTAGAAAAGTTGCCAATCGCTAACGCTTAGTAGCGTATCGTACTTTTCCCTCTCTGTCACTCTTACATATGAGTGCGACAAAGACAGTTAGCTGCCTTTCGTTTACGATTGACGATTAAGCGTTAGCGATTGGCAACTTGGCTAAGCATCTTGTAATTATAGCAGCTGTATGAGGTGTGTATTTGAGATAATCTGTGGTTAAGCCTAAGTTATCTTTGTTACCGAGTATATAGGTATCTATAAATAGTTGTATATTATTTACCTAGCCTACCTAAGATCTTTAGTTTACGTCAGCGATACATCGTGCACATGACTACAACAATAGCAAAGGATACTGGTAATCCTTTATGAGTTCCTCGAAAATCAATTTACCTAATTGTCTCAAAGGTCTCTGTTCACCTTGGGGTAGTTAGGTACCTACTTCAAAATTCAGAATAGTTCACGTCTGTTATCTACAAATTAAATAAGGTGAGGTCAAATTAATTATTAATCGATCTACTTAATAGATAAGCAGAAACAGCAAGTCTCTCTTGATAGTTCCATTCCATTAAAGTCGTAAATTACCTACAATGCTTCTATTTTATTACCTAATGTGGCTCGATAGTCTTTGTATATCCGAATACCAATTATATTCGAAGATCGCTTCCATAGACAAGTAGGTACTATTAGTTCAGTTGTGTATCAGAGATTTAACTTAGAACCAAGTAGTAAGTATACGATTCGTGAGTTGAAAGTAAAAAAATGTAAACAAACCTGCAAACGTGCATTATTTCATAATCACGCACTTTCAGAATACAATCTTGGTTTTATCACCAACTTAAAACTTTAAACCTGAAGTTCACATGCATTTTTTGTTTAAATTATTGATATTTATTAGTATTAACGTAAAAATATATCTGCGAACGTATTTCACGATATGTGTCAAAAACGTCAAATGCTATGGAAAGTCAGCCATATTTGTTTACCTTTTCTTACTTTCAACTGAAGAATGGTATAGGTACTACACGTTCTATTATTAGAACAAAAGATGAATGAAAGTAGGTACCTATTAGGCATAGTTCGATATTCTGAAACGTGGGTCAGACGGTGCGGGGTCCAAAACTGACTGAGCCCTATTGTGGAGTCAAAAGCATCGTGCCAGCCGACCCATAAAACGAGCTGTCAGCAAGGATGCGGCTAAATTCGATATTATTTATCGATAAATCGGGCTTGTTCTGTGGCGATTATGGGCATTTACCTCCTAATGCGTCTATACTATACCTACGCATAGTTAATAGGAGAGGCCTACGTCCAGCAGTGGACTATCATAGGCTGATGATGATGATGATGTTCTTTCCGTGGACCCTTCAACTATAAACTCTAGTATTACTATACTACAGGCCGATATCGGAATTCCCTATCGCACTTATAGTTTCCTGTCCCGCCGCTTGCCTAAGACTAATGTCGTGGCCAAACCGTGAATCCACGGCTACTAAAAGCCCCTGTAACATGTATATAAGTAGGCAGGGACAAAAGAATAGGCACTTGCTTTTACATAATTGCTAATGCTAACTGTTTTTGGGGGAAATATACGTCTGTTGTAATATGAATTAATGCAACTACCAAAATGACGAAATTGAGTTAAGTATACCGTTCGACTGCAAATTTCCTGATCTATTGAACGGTGTATATAAAAGTTACAACGTTTTTTATTAACGTATGTAAAGGTTTTAAAAATTATAGACAATATTTTAACGTAACTACGAATATACTGGCTCCTAAGCAATTCAATTTAAATTTGTGAGTTACACTAAATTACGAAATCCTCTTCTGATGATTTTCATTAAATTATTAACGTATCTCCAATTTTTTTTTATATTTAACGTAAGCACCAGCCATTTCGTGAACTAGAACTGTTGTCGCAGTTAGTAACTGTCTGTCAAATAAACCTCTAAAAATAAAACAAACGAGATAAACATCATTTCAATAGGATAATTACCTAACTAAAAAGATATAACATACTTTATTAACTTCAAATTCTTTTATGGGCCCTCCTGAAAAATCGTCATTTGGTGGTTACATTATATTACAACTGACGAAATACCAGAAAACTCTGCTAAAAATACCTTTAGTAAAATAACACTTACTGTGTTATTCAGTTTCAGTGTTAATAGTTTAATGACTGAACAGAAATGTCTTTTCAACTCTGTTGATAAGGATTAATTTTTCTATAGACTATGTGGAAATAAGCGCTTTTGAAAAAAAACACTCAAGTGTATTGCAACTTTTATTAGCTATATCCTGATGTTACTTATTTTAACATACTGTGCCCTCAGTCACCTGAGATTAACTTTTTATGTTATTCTTAAGGTTCTCTCATATTTATCTACCATTTCATATGTTATGCATAAAAAAAATACATTATACTTAATACCTACCTATTGTATCAATTTCCGGTCTGATAAACAAAATAAATGCAAAATATATAACGTTACAAATGATTACATAATGACATTCTAATAAATTAACACTAATTTCCGTAAATAGTCGTTTCAATTTCCTCGTAAACACATTAATAAATTAATATCATTCTAAATACTTATGTGGATTCTTGTCAGCAAGAACGATAGATATTATTCGTCGACAAGTTTTAGATTACCTACCTATCAAATTTATTTGCTAAGCAGATTATTACGGGGAACACATAAATAATCGTCGAATATATGAGTAGTTTAAGTTTAAAAGTTACAATTATATACTTTAAATACTTTTAAATAAATACTTAGAATATTTGAATATGTAAATAAAGTACCTACCCAAATACAATATAAAATATGTGCGATGACGATGAATGCAAGTGATTCGTCTATTAAATTAGTGATCTGTGAATGTAAGCAACACATGTTTCTGACCATTGTTAGACTCTATCTCATTGCAATAAGGGTCACGTAGTTCAGTTCTGTTATAACAACGGACCCATCGCCAACACGACTGACCATTCATATTTATACTTTATGATAATTGTAATAAAGGTCACATCAGTGAACTGTGTTGTTGTTTGTACCTATATGGCATAGTATAAAACAAGTGAACGAGGAATATTTGTCACAGTCGTCAGCAAATCAGTGTGAAACTAGTCGGCTAATGTTTCTTCAGATAATGATGAGCCGTTTGTGCCTCGTGTTATGCGCGGTCGTGCTAGTGACCGTGGCTGCTCGTCCTAATGTAAGTACAAATTTGTGATAATCACCAAATAAAAAAAATACAGTCGACTTCAATTGATTTCCCAAGATCCTATCATCAGACCTCGACTTCATACCACGTACAATTAAAAAAAATATGAAAATCGGTTTCTTGAAGATATCGAATTGAGGTTGAGATATCCTTTTTTGAAGCCGGTTAAAAATAACTATATTTTGTACCTACAAACACATATATTTTCCAATTCAGTCTCGACAAGCGTTTGGTACTTTACTAGTGACCAAGTTTGATTTCTATCTATAGTGTATTATTGTTCAACTCAGCTCGGAAAGACTTCAAGTCTCTTGCAGCGTATCTTTGTGTTACATGCCTGACTGTTTGTCTTTTATAGGTCGCATATCACAACCAATTTTCGTATTAAAATTATAATATCGTAGGGTATACATTAGAGCTCACTTTAGTTGTAGTATATGAAGAGTCGGGCGAATAAACAACGAGTACGTAGAAAGACCAATTATGATAGAATCCATTTTCTATCGAAACTAGTTTGATTAAATTAAGCCCGTTTACCGTAGTGAAGTATACCTATATCTACTTATGTCTTGAAGTAGTGACAAAATAAAGTTCAATCGGAATCGAAACATTTGCCTAGGTATACACATTCGACGTCGATGACATCATTACAGTTTAGGTGTCAAAAATATAGGTATTTGCACCATTTTATTGCCTTGACATTAAGGTGGTTTGATTTCCAATATGAAAACAATTGTGTTTCATTAAGTCAGTCTTTTTTAATATTTTTCCCTCTCCCTATTTCAGGAGCCGGTAGCGTTTGGCGGCGAAGTAGATAAAGACCCAAATAGCCAGGAATACAAGAAATTAGCACAAGAATCGCTTGAAAAGTTTGGGCAAACTAACCCTGGTGGCCCGATCAATGCTAAAGAAATTAAAGTGACAAAAGTAACTACTCAGGTAGTATCTGGTTCCCTGACTCGGCTTACGTTTACTGTTGAACCCACCAACGGCGAAACATTCACGTGCCATTCCAAGGTGTGGGAGCAACCATGGCTGAATAAAAAGGAAATAACCGTAGATTGTGATGTTAATCAACAAAAAACTAAAGTTAAGAGACAAGTGCCGGGTGGTGAAGTAGATAAAGACCCAAATAGCCAGGATTATAAGAAATTAGCACAAGAATCGCTCGAAAAGTTTGGGCAGACTAACCCTGGCGGCCCGATCAATGCCAAAGAAATCAAAGTGACAAAAGTAACTACTCAGGTAGTTGCTGGTAGCCTGACTCGGCTTACGTTTACTGTTGAACCTACCAACGGTGAAACATTCACGTGCCATTCCAAAGTATGGGAGCAAGCCTGGCTCAATAAAAAGGAAATAACCGTAGATTGTGATGTTAATCAACAGAAAACTAAAGTAAAGAGACAAGTTCCGGGTGGTGAAATAGACAAAGACCCAAATAGCGAGGAATATAAGAAATTAGCACAAGAATCGCTCGAAAAGTTTGGGCAGACTAACCCTGGAGGCCCGATCAATGCCAAAGAAATTAAAGTGACAAAAGTAACTAGTCAGGTAGTTGCTGGTACTCTGACTCGGCTTACGTTTACCGTTGAACCTACCAATGGCGAAACATTCACGTGCCATTCCAAAGTATGGGAGCAAGCCTGGCTCAACAAAAAGGAAATAACCGTAGATTGTGATGTTAATCAACAGAAAACTAAAGTAAAGAGACAAGTGCCGGGTGGTGAAGTAGACAAAGATCCAAATAGCGAGGAATATAAGAAATTAGCACAAGAATCGCTTGAAAAGTTTGGGCAGACTAACCCTGGCGGCCCGATCAATGCCAAAGAAATCAAAGTGACAAAGGTAACTTATCAGGTAGTTTCCGGTTCCCTGACTCGGCTTACGTTTACCGTTGAACCCACCAATGGTGAAACATTCACGTGCCATTCCAAAGTATGGGAGCAAGCCTGGCTCAACAAAAAGGAAATAACCGTAGATTGTGATGTTAATCAACAGAAAACTAAAGTAAAGAGACAAGTGCCGGGTGGTGAAGTAGACAAAGATCCAAATAGCGAGGAATATAAGAAATTAGCACAAGAATCGCTTGAAAAGTTTGGGCAGACTAACCCTGGCGGCCCGATCAATGCCAAAGAAATCAAAGAGACAAAGGTAACTTATCAGGTAGTTTCCGGTTCCCTGACTCGGCTTACGTTTACCGTTGAACCCACCAATGGTGAAACATTCACGTGCCATTCCAAGGTGTGGGAGCAACCATGGCTCAATAAGAAGGAAATAACTGTAGATTGTGACTTGAAGAGAAAGTAGGTAACATAGAAAAACCGTTTATTACGGGCGCAAAAAATATAATATGCAATAATAACATTAATGTATTTATAATTATAGGTTTTGCTTTTGATATATTGTTAACAAGCAAATAAATAGTAAAAATTACGGTGTTTTTTTCTTAATATCCTAATTCAAGTGAGATATACATTAATTATCGAGAGCTTGGAATTGCACTTGTTGTTACAGTACCTAACACTCTTGGGGCAAACCTTATATCTTTGGAGGAATCGTCAGTTTCAACTTAATACTGTGAAGTTTTTTAATCATTGATCGATAATTTTATCATTTTTTTAAAAGTACTTATACTCTGTGTCGATACGGAAAGCAGACCATCGCGCTGGCTCCAATATGTGCGAATGCGAGCGTGATAGAATGCATTACATATCGAGTAAAATCTAACGTCTAAACTTTAACGTACTTTTCAACTCATGGTTTTCACTACGTATATTCCACCTCCACGCCTCTTATAAAACATTTTTATAAATAGGTCCCTACAATACCGTGTTGTTGTGTTGCGAACATGGTCCTTTCTTTATTACTTTCTCACTTAGATACCTGTAACGATGACGAAATTGGCGAAGTATAAATAATATTATATTAAATATTGACATAATTTTCGTGATTTTTCAGATCGAAGATAATATTGTTTAGTAAATAGATTGGTGCTGCAGATGTAAAACGCGAGCGTCCCTGTATCCCGCCAACAGAAAACCCCCTGTTGGGTTGGTCTGTGAGATCCCACCGCTACAGCACAGTAGTGGCAGAAGGAGAAGTTTTTTAGTGGGTAATCTCGGGATCCCATCACCATCAGCCAATAACGAGGAGTCCCACATAACTAACCGAGTTTAAAATTCATTTAAACAAATTTATTTAAACGTTCTGACTTCCATTTTGTGGCAAACAGTACCAAAATTCAACTCAATCGGTTCAGTAGTTCCAGAGCAAATGGGCTGTAGATAACAGAGGGACAGAAAGACATACCGACGATAGTATAAGGGTCATGTTCTTTTTTCATTTTGAGGTACGGAACTCTGAAATTGGTTAGTAAATAGGTATTAATATTATGTGTCAACTTATTTATATAGTTATGTTATGTAACATACTAGTAATGGCCAGTCGTGGTAGGCAAATGTTTTTCCTGTGATTTACACGCGTTGAGACGAGTGTAATTATTATGATGAGTAAAACTGTAGAGGTAACAATAGTTTAGTAAATAAACAACGCAAGATTTGAAATCAATGAAAAATATTAATTTCTTGATTGGATCGTAAAGTACAATAATTAATAGTAGTACTTAGTAGGATTCGTGCAGTAAAGTACCCCCCCCCCTCCTTTTTGTTCAAATTTTCCTGGAATTTGGCTGAATTTTGTTCCAGCAGTGTGGTATCTCCCCCTTTAAAACATGGGCGGTGGAGAGTTTGCTAACATAGAAGTTTGACTATAAATTGTTCCATATAAATAAACCAATCATATTAAATAGCAATATTTGAGACACACTGTAATGAAGGAAAAAGGGCTATAATATTGGGTCAAAACCGTTTTTTGGTCTAAAAAGTTCCGATTGTGCTATACGTAGCCCTATTCTTTGTATTTATGTATAAAGAAAAAAAAAATGACAAAAAAGTGATGTTTTTCATTCCATTTCAATCTTGCGTTATGTTTGAGACACCCCGTACTTTTTACTTTACCATGCGTTGGCAGCATCAGCACACACGAATAGCACAACAATACGAGTAAGATGAACAAAAAGTAGGTACTTAATTATACAAATGCCTAAGGGCGCTAATAGCTAAGTATGTATCCAATTAGTGGATGTTGTTAAGAGTAGGTGCTAGCCACCGCCCTCTTCTGCACCTGGTCCAGTCTCTAGAAGTCCATCCATTTAATAGATGGACTCCACAAGCTAGACAGAACACCTGACAAAGCTAGAATCCATTGGATGCGACGGATTCCTATCTAGCAATGGGAGTCTATGATGAAGGTAGTCCTACGTGAGAATAGCCAAGAACACTTACTGCAACGCCAGATCGCTGCTAGCCACCGCCCTCTTCTGCACCTGGCAAAGATAGCTGGAATCCATTGGATGCGACGGATTCCTATCTAGCAATGGGAGTCTATGATGAAGGTTGTCCGTGTAAGAACACTTACTGCAACACGTCTATGATGAAGGCAGTCCTACGTGAGAATAGCTAAGAACACTTACTGCAACGCCAGATCGCTGCTAGCCACCGCCCTCTTCTGCACCTGGCAAAGATAGCTGGAATCCATTGGATGCGACGGATTCCTATCTAGCAATGGGAGTCTATGATGAAGGTTGTCCGTGTAAGAACACTTACTGCAACACGTCTATGATGAAGGCAGTCCTACGTGAGAATAGCTAAGAACACTTACTGCAACGCCAGATCGCTGCTAGCCACCGCCCTCTTCTGTACCTGGCAAAGATAGCTGGAATCCATTGGGTACGTCGGATTCCTATCTAGCAATGGGAGTCTATGATGAAGGTAGTCCGTGTAAGAACACTTACTGCAACGCGTCTATGATGAAGGCAGTTCTACGTGAGAATAGCCAAGAACACTTACTGCAACGCCAGATCGCTGCTAGCCACCACCCTCTTCTGCACTTGGCAAAGATAGCTGGAATCCATTGGATGCGACGGATTCATATCTAGCAATGGGAGTGTAAGAAGGCCGTCGTGGATACAGTCATTATTTTTGGCAGACCTGACAATGTCAATAGCCGGTGTAATTACTGGCATAGAAATAGGCAATCCATCTAAGTCCTCAGGCAGGGTAGGCAGCGCATAAGCGATTTTCTGATCACTATGTCTATGGGCCTCAAGTCAGTTCCTGCTTTCCACCAGGTGGGCTAACAGCTTAGTTGTCTACCATCGTCACATAAAAAAAAATGTTTAGACGAGTATATTTTTTTTAACTGCTCAAATTGGATAGGTATGTAAGCCATTAGGGCTGCGCACTAGAGTAACTAAAGAGTGGTATAGCTACATCACATGTGCTAATAAAATAAATCTAATAACTAAACCAGAGAAAAAACACTGCCTTACTGTAAACTTTGAAATCCGCAAATTACGAGGATTTTTCCCTGTCGCTCCAACGAAGCCGTTACTAGAGTTACAGAGACAAATCCTCGAAATTTACGAAATTCGAAGTTCGCATAGTACGCTAATCGCTGTGCCCGAAATCGCCAGGACATCATCTTCGTCATCACATTTTTGAATGAAAATACCGTTTTTTTGCGCAATAAACTCATCATATATATGGACACATTAGCCGTAATGGCAGTGTGGGTAAGTCCGGCATATTTTATTTGTGATTTGTGAGGTTACTATTACTACCATGAGTTCGCAAACTAGTAACGGTTGGGTTAGCGTTTAGTCGATAAGTCAAAATGTAAAGTAGTCCATCGCGCTTGCTCCAATGCATTAGTGCGAGCGTGATAGCTTACCGTATCGAATAAACGCTAACGTGACCGTTACTTGTCCACTCAAGGTACAAATAGGTACGATACACGGTGCTCGCGAGCATTGCGAAAGATTTTAACTGGAACATTCCATGGGCTGTCCCATACAAGCGCGTGCATATTTCGATAATTTGAGTTTTCTTCATAGTTATTAATTATTATATATATTTTTGAACAATTTCTGACTCCTCTAGACACGGAAGAGAACTAAGATAAACCCACAATTTTGAGAAAAACCGTGTTCGTACGGGACATCGGTGGACTTTTTCGTGGAATGCACCAACTATGCATTCTAGACATCAAAATAAACAAAATATTATGAGACCTAATGTAAAATTTCACAAAAAAAATTGGTTTGAATACTTTTTAACATTTCCAATACTTTTTATCATGACAAATAAATTTAAACAATTTTTTTAAATGATTCTTTTCAGGGACAGGTTTTTTCGTCAAGTCTATGCTTATTTTTTGATTGTCAGACAAAAGGTGTGGTAATATTAGAACACACTGTGGCAGCATTGTAATCAAAAAGAAGTTTTATGACGAGTTACGTCGAAAAACTTATTTCGAAAAAAGGTTAATTATCTCTGGAACCAAGCCGAATCCAGGAAATTTTATATAACATTAAATCCTCTAAATATGCTCAGGAATTCAGCATTAAAATCTTTCGGAATGCTCACGAGCACCGTGTATATTTGATGGCGACTGTACGGCTACTGGTGATCTCATCAATGGAGTTATTTATGTATGAAGACGGGTCATACATTTGAGTAGGAGCAAGGACAATGGTAACTCATGTACTTAGTATTGGGTACGTACCTACGATACGAGAGGTCATTCATTCAGCATCATCAGCCTATCTCAGTAGTACCACTGGGTGCTTAGACAAGTTGCCAATCGCTAACGCTTGATCGTCAATCATAAACGAAAGGCAGCTAACTGTCTTTGTCGCACTAATATGAAAGAGTGACAGAGAGGGAAAACTACGATACGCTACTAAGTGTTAGCGATTGGCAACTTGGCTAAGCATCCAGGTCATAGGTACGCCTCTCATATGGCATATAGGTATGTACGTACGCATTACGACGTAAATACCCATTCCTAATCGCCACACCGGGCAAGCGGATTGCAAAGTCCATCCACTGTATTTTATACAGTAACGGTCAATGACACTTCAATTACGACACCCACGGGAAGAGTTAAGGTGGTGAGAAATTTATTCTTACGTGTGAGTGTAAGTTTGAGCACTACGATTACCTACTTGAACTGTGGCACGACTTTCGAAATCTTAACAGTGGCCCTATCGTGAACTTCGAAATCCGCAAATTTCGAGGATTTGACAGTCACTCTAATGACTCTTTCGTTAGAGTGACAGGGCCAATTTCCCGAATTTACGAATGTCGAAGTTCGCGGTAGCAGCCCCACTCCTAGTTGTGTGAGAAGTCCGCATATTTCGAGGATTTGACTGTCACTCTAATGAATGACTCCTTCGTTAGAGTGTCAGGCAGGCCTACTACCGCGAAAATCGAAATTCGTCAATTTCGTGGATTTTTCTCTGTCACTCAAACGAAGGCGTCATTAGAGTGAGATAGACAAATCCTCGAAATTTACGAATTTCGTTTTTCGCGGTAGAGCTGTAGGCCAATTTCCCGAATTTCCGAATGTCGAAGTTCGCGGTAGCAGCCGAATTCCTAGTTGTGTGAGAAATCGCATGTGATTTTAATACATAACCGTCAATCGATTACTTAAAGGTTGCAAATAGCAATGAATTAAAATCACATGCGATTTACTTAAAGTAAACAATGAACTTTGAACATGTTTGATTGGAAGCCTATCTGACAATTTGAGTATTTAGTTATTAGTTTTATTTAGTCTAAATACTCAAAGATCTGGGTCCCGTTTTATAAAGTTACAAGATACAGGTTACAAGTGTACAGGTTACAGGAACCTGTAATGCACTATGAACTATTACAGGTGTTTTATAAATACACACAAAAAATTACAATTGTAATGAACCATGGTAAATCTCGATTACAAGTAACATCTACAGGCGTGACGGACATCACTAATTAAAAATAAAAACTGACATAAATAATCGTATCCACAGATTATATATGTTTATTTTGATGGAAAATCAGCCCTTCTACCGCGAAATTCAAAATTTGTAAATTTCGAAGATTTTTCGCCGTAACTCCAACGAAGGTTTCATTAAAGTGACAGAGACAAATCCTCGAAATTAGCGAAAATAAAACGATGAGAGAGATGTTCTAAATTTGTGTGGAGTTCATTTGCTCTTTGAAGTCGTACGGTGTCCGACTCCGAAAGTCCAAATTTATTAGGAGCTGTAACAGTCTCGGTCAACGCTATCGGGGTACAGTCAAGGGAATAAATATAATAATGTACACAACTTTAGACCTTATGCTCCAGACATAAGTAAAAAAGTGAAGTCATAGTCAGCGGCCCTACCGCAAACTCGGAAATCCGCAAATTTCGATTATTTTTCTCTTTCACTCTTATATCTCCTTGTTAGAAGTGACAAAGACAAATCGTCGTTTGCGGTTTTCGGAGTTCGTGGTAGTTGGCCAAAACTATGAAGAATCTCTTAGAAAGCGAATAATTTCAACAGTATTACGAGCAAACGTCTGTAGCACACGAAATAACTGGGAAAATTGCACTTGTAGTTGCGGTTACAGGACTCAAGACGTACGTCAGTTTTTGTTACAAGTCTACCACGCCTACACTTGTTATTTACAATATTTTTATAAAACACTTGTTCGATTACGAGTTTAAAACTATTAAACTCCTGTATTTTTGTCTATGGCTGAGCTACAGGCACTTGTACCTGTAACTTGTAAAATTGTAACATAGTACTTTTATAAAACGCAAATTGTAAAAAAACGGGGCAAGTGTTGCCAGTAAACGCCTGTAAAATTGTAACTTGTAACTTTATAAAACGGGACCCTGTCATTATTATTTTAGTTAGTCGTCAAACGGTGTATGATATAAATCGAACGAACGTATACGATTGTGACAACCACTCTCATTCATTACTGCGGATTATAACACAACACTTACGTACTGTAAATTTGCAAAGAGAGAAAATAGATCGTGGTTTGCTGTGTATTACAGGCCTAAATGTAGAATCACGTGACTCACAGCTGGCCAGTGATGCCAGATTGGGGGTAAACCCTCCAAAACTGAAGGTTTTTTTTTTGCTCTGGTTGGGAAAATGGGGGGACAAATTGTTTGGAGGGAATGGTGGAGCAGGTGGAGGGAAAAAATATATGAATGATGTTTTTAGAATCTGCGATTTTTTCATATCGAACTACCACGAAAATCGATCGACAGATCCAAGATTACTATCTTTCTCTTTCTGTCATACGTACTTGCATATTTAAGAGAGGAAATTGACGAATATTCTGACGATTGGTGGATCGACAATCCAGAACGCGTGGGTAGCCAGCAATTGTGGTAGTAAGCAAATGTCGACTTATATTGAAATTTCTTTAGGTTCTTTGGGTTTAGATAAAAAGTAGAGTAAAAAAACTGAATAAGTGAACAAGTAAATATTTATGGGGGTTTTTAAATGTAAAGCCCCATATTTGGGGGATTACGGACAAGGTTTGGAGGTAAAACGACGGGGGCATCTGGCAACACTGCAGCTGGCTGTCAGTGTCACTGCTGTTAGTTGAGTCTGTTAAGTCGGTTTAATCACGGTTCTGTGGGTTTAATCATGACATGATTCATAATTATGACAACAAGTTGAATGTTGTTTGTTTTACTGTTTTATTTTAGTTCAGTTTGAGTGGGTAACTAAACAACTGAAGTCGCGTAAAGTTAGTTAACGAATAAAAATCTAAAATATTTAGTGTATTCAAAGTCGTTCATCTAACGCCAAAAGGTAAGGTAATTATTTAATAATATATTGAGTTCTTATCAAACATTAACATAATAATATTGATGCAGGCAACCGGCTATTTATAGGAAATATAGGAATGCGTATCGTAGGTATTAGTTATAATAGATATGAAACATTGTTGACTGTAGTATGAGTCAATACCACCGAGTCTCTTTGTCTTTGTAAAGTAAGTTAATAAAACTGCGTAGTTCACAATAGATCCGTAAATTAACTCCCTTTTAAAATTACCCACATTTTATAATATCCTACAGAAGAAAATTAAATCAAACCTAGCTATAGCCTTTGATCTAAATCAGGTCTTTTTATCTCCCTGTTTCAGAAAGTATCAAGCAGAAAGAAACAACTAAGCAGAATGTCACGACCAATAGCAGGTGGTCAAACTGAAAAAGACCCAAACGATCCACGGTATGTGCAGTTGGCACAAGAGTCCTTTACCAAGTATTGCGAGACTAACCCAGGCGGGCCAATTGATGTCAAAGAAATAAAAATTACAAAGGTTACTTCCCAGGTAGTTGCTGGTTCCATGACACGTATCACATTCACTGTGGAACCGGCCAATGGTGACATATTTACATGCTATGCTAAAATTTGGGAGCAACCATGGCTTCAAAAGAAGGAAATTGATGTAAAATGTGTCTCTGGTGATGAGGAACTGGACTAATTTGTTGAGGATTGTGAATCTTTTTGCTAAAATCAGGAGAATCGATGAATGTATATATTTATTTAATATGTTTTGTATTGCAGTTTATTCTAAGCTTAAATTTGAGAGCAGCTGTAAGGTTAGGGTTGCCATCCGTCCGGGTTTCCCCGGATTTGTCCTAGTTTAGAGGGCATCTGGGGAGCGTCCAGGGAAGATCTCAAAGAGTTAAAAAAAAATATATATATATATAATTTGGAAAAAACTCTATAATCCGGGGTTTTCACGCATCTTGTCCAGTTTTCCAAATTTTAAAGATGGCAACCCTATGTAAGGTTAACAAGAGATGAATTTATGTTAAGTGTGTCTCGGGTAATGATGAATTGCACTAATCTAAAATGAATCGTTAATCATATTGCTGCTATTAGAAGATTTATGGAATGTATATATTTATTTGATGTGTTTTTATTTTGGAGTTTATTTTTGATATTTAAGTAATTGTTAACAAAGAAATAAAATAAAGTTATATGTGAAACTGTGTTTATATATTTAAAAGCCAAATATAGCATACACTGTGTATTAATTGTATCAGTTAATTTTAACTCCTGATAAAACCTGACCATTAAGTACCAACATATCACTTTTTCTTGCTTATATAAGTATGTTAAGAAACTAACACAGTTTTTAAAATTACTAATAATTCAGAAATGTACTCATAATCAACAACTATAATATTTTATTTTATTTTAGTTGCATACCAAAAGAATGTGCAATATAGTTACCTACCTGTATAGGGATGATAACTGTAGTTAAAATAGATTATTACACATCGTGCACGGTATAGTACACAAATAAATTACTATTAAATGCATCTGGCAGTTATTTTTGTACAGAACTTCTATTTATTTAAATTGGAAAGAACTTAAAAGGGTAGGTAATTTAGCAGTACCTATACAAACGTGACATCACTATTGTGTATTTCATATAAAACTTCATATTATTATTGGAGATCATTTTGACAGTTTGAAAAAAAAAAATGATTTGATTTTACAGTCATCATGCCTATTTTTTTTTATTTGTTGAGTCATAGAAGTGGCTCAACCGGTCCTCGCTAGAAATACGGGCGGCCGGTTGGCCGGTTGACGATTATTTTATTGTTATTGAGTTTCATATTAGTTATACAGGGTGGTCCAAACCTTGACGTCAAAAAATTTTTTTTAGGTTCCCTACGTCATGGGCTATCAGAATATACCCCATGTATGTTAGCCGATTTTTTGTAGTTTTCGAGTTATGAATTTTTGAAAAAAATTTTTTTGAGAAATTCTGGAATGAAGAAATTTATTCATAAAAAAAAACTATAGGGTTTTTTTAATATTTTCTTTTTGTAAAAGTATTACTACAAATAAAGCATTTACTGACAAAAAAATTAGCGTCCTCACTTTGATACAAGTAGGATAAAAAATACCAAATTCAAAATTTTACGTTAAAAATGCATGAAAATAGCATTATAGTACGTAAATAAAAAAAATAAAATACATCCAAGGATTTTTGGTAATGTAAAGACTGCCCTAGACCTTAAGCCTTCGTAAAAGCAAAAAAAAAGTGATACTTAATAATGAGGATTTTTCGGAGTAGTCGGTCAAATAAACTTAAAAAAGCTTAAAATTTTAAAGTAGTAAAAAATGACTTGAATAACTACACAAATTGAGTTTTCGTGGTATTTTCTGTCTTTGTTTATGTATAAGAACATCAAACAGACGACATTTCACTTTATTTTTAAATTAAAAATTTTGAAGTGTTTTTTAAGTTTATTTGACCGACTACTCCGAAAAATCCTCATTATTAAGTATCACTTTTTTTTTTGCTTTTACGAAGGTTTAAGGTCTAGGGCAGTCTTTACATTACCAAAAATCCTTGGGATATGTTTTATTTTTTTTTTATTTACGCACATTAATGCTATTTTGATGCGTTTTTAGCATAAAATTTTGAATTTGGTATTTTTTATCCAACTTGTATCAAAGTGAGGACGCTAATTTTTTTGTCAGTAAATGCTTTATTTGTAGTAATACTTTTACAAAAAGAAACTAGTTAAAAAACCCAACAGTTTTTTTTTATTAATAAATTTCTTCATTCCAGAATTTCTCAAAAAAATTTACAAAAATTCATAACTCGAAAACTACAAAAAATCGGCTAACATACATGGGGTATATTCTGATAGCTCATGACGTGAGGAATCTAAAAAAAATTTTTTGACGTCAAGGTTTGGACCACCCTGTATATAATGGTATTTAGGAACTGCTATTTTAATGCGAGTACTTAATATAAAACGAAAACTTATCTTATAGATTAAAAATGTCTGCTAATATAATAATAGGGTCACAGGATGGCAATACTTGGGTTAGTGAGTGCAGCTACCCGTTCCTGTAGTGACTACCTACGCGAAAGTGGCCTCAAGAGACCATCCGTCGATTTAAAATCAATGGAAATTATCGATTACCTACATAATAAAATCACATCATTAACCTATTTTCTTCCACTGCTGGACATAGGCCTCTCCTATTACCTATGCGTGTAAAACAAAATTAGCATTAAGGTGCATTCAGACCAAACGAGCATTCGCTATTCTATCCCCCGCGCTACGAAATCAACGTAGGTATCACGTTTTGTGTAACGATCGAATTTCGTAGAGTGGGGGGATAGAATAGCGAATGCTCGTTTGGTGTGAATGCACCTTCAGGAGGTAATACCCGTAATCGCTATGCTGGGCTATCGGCGTAGGCACTGAGCCCGAAGGTAATGTATATTAGCTCCCGAATTTCCGAGATCCTGGCTATTAGCGATCGCAATAGAGCATTTTTAAAAAGTTTGTACATTTGGATTAGGTACGTCTTGGATATAGATAAAAATTGATGATCCTTTACATTTCCAGAAATGTTTGTATGAAACGTTCCTTCTTTGCTACCAGATTCTTATACGTTTTGGGAAATGTGGTGGATTTCGCTCAGCAACATTAACTCTACCTACAACCTACCAATTTTTATCGAAATCGAAGAAGTCATCCTAATGTACAATTTTTTTGAGAATTAGCATCATCATCAGCCTATGATAGTCCACTGCTGGACGAAGGCCTCTCCTATTAAACTATGCGTATAGACGCATTAGGAGGTAAATGCCCATAATCGCCACGCTGTCCAAGCGGATTGGCGACCGCAGTAATGTGTCTACAAGCACAGTAGCATAAATCTACAATAATGACACTTTAATTACTTTAATCGGCGATCGGCATCAAAGGGAAGAGTTGGGACGGTGACAAATTTATTCCGTACCTACTACCGTCGCCGCGTGACTGGCCACATAAATAAAATAATTGTTTTTTTTTTAGCGTCACTCCTTGCCTACGCCGTGTATATCGAATCGATGAATTATGTGGCCATGAATGTCGCTTTACTTCTATTAATTAAATTGTATATTATTTACTACTTCTGTTGATATTTACTGGAAATAAAAACGATTATCATTTCAGAGTCATGTAGGCACCTACTGACACTACCTACACAATAAAGTACCTATAGTTAGGTAAGTATAGGTACGTACCTACATTGTACTACATACATGTCGTGTAGATATTTATATACTTAGATATCGTAGATAATTCCTACATCATCAGAAAAAATAACCACAATGAGATTTTCTTTATATGGGTATAAAGTTCAATATGATAAAATGGATATGTTTGGTACTTACCTACACATAAAATATCTCAAACATTCATCGGTATGTAGTTATAGATTGTTCTTCGTCATGTTTGCTACATATCCATGGTAATATCAGTTTAATAGGATCAACGATAATTGAGGAAAAAAAAAGACTGACGGGCAATGTAAAATTGTACTTACTATTTCCGTCTATATGTCGCAGGCGGATTGTATAATCCGCCGTATTACAATACGCCTAGCCGTATTACAAAACAGCCCTGTTTTGTAATACGGCGGATTGACGATTAGCCGGATTGTCATTCCGATACGTTCTTCAATATGGCGGCCCACGTTTAGCCGTATTGAAAAACTATTCCGATTGTAGGGTGACCATACTTACAAAATAAAACAATGTGGAAATTGAAACATTTTTACTCATAAAGAAAAATCGAACATAAATAATCTTCTTAATTGTTAAGTAACCAACATTAGGTACTTATTTATAGTAGGTATCAGTTATTTTTAAATTACAATTCACAAGATACAGCCATCAAAAACATGTGTAAATGTAACAGTTTTAATAAGAAGAATCTTACTACAAAAACCTTCTTAATCAATATTTATTAATTGTTAAGTAACTAACATTACTTTTATTAGTCATTTTCAAAAGACAATTAAATCACAATTCTCAAGATACAGCCATCTAAAGACATGTGTAAAATATTAATAAGTAAAATCTAACTACAAAAATCTTCTTAATGATATTCATTAATTGGTAAGTAACTAACATTACTTTTATTTATGGTATCAGTCATTTTTAAATCACAAAATACAGCCATTTAAAACATATGGAAATGCTACATTTTTAATAAGAAAAACCTAACTAAAACAATCTTCTTAATGTAATTAAATAAGGTTCTTAAGTTACATTAATTTTATTTGTGGGATCAGTCATTTTTATACTAAAAAGTTTTTAATTACAATTTAGAAGGCACAGTCATCTAAAAACAAGAATAACATTCAACTAAACTATAATAGAATCACTGACAGTGATTGTCCACTTAAAAAAAAACATCATTGAATGTCAGCTTTGAATCATTCTACCTATTTGCATTTGCACTAGTGTTATACAGCTCAGAAGGCTTTCTGAGCTGTATAGGCAGCCCAACTAAAATGATTCAAAGGAAACATTCAATGATGTATTTTTTAAGTGGGCGATTGCTGCCAGTGGACAAGATTCACATCTGGGTTTACCCTGACTTAAGGTAATTAACATTTCCATGTGTTCCATGTATCTTTCAACTTAAAATAACAGTTCCATGTATCTTTCAACTTAAAATACCACTTACCTTGTGAATTTCCATCAAAGTATCGCCTACACCCATAACATCGTATTTATTATACCAGTAATATTGGGCATTCCGCCAAACACCGTCATTCATGGCTACTTTGGCGGATTTTATGTGATCTATAACCTCAAAAACTCTCTCTTTGGTCCAGGGTTTTTTTAACGTTCCGCTTTGAGAATTATAGAAGTTGCTTAGTTGTTCATCAAAGTTTTTCTTAAATTCACTGTTTTCGCACATGCTTAACACTTTTTCGTCGTTTATTCCACGATTAACTTGTAAATTCACAACAACACTCCCGGCAAACGACGCCATTTTTGTTGTTATGACAGGCAACGCCGCGAGTGTCAAAAATGGGAACCAAAAACTGACAAAGCGGCGGCTCATGACTCGCCGTATTACAATATGGCTAGCCGCATTGAGTAACGTTTGGCGCCGAACACAATCCGCCTGATTTTCATTTAGCCGTATTCAATCCGGCTAATCGTCAATCCGCCGTATTACAAAGCAGCCCTGTTTTGTAATACGGCTAGGCGTATTGTAATACGGCGGATTATACAATCCGCCTTCGACATATAGATAAACTTTTCGCTATAAGTAGGTACCTATCAATCGTCAGTAGAATCTAAAAAATTACGAACTTAAAATCTTTAGCCTTGAGTTAACATACATTTTTAGGTAAAATTATTGATATTTATTAGTATCGTGGGTAGGCCCCCCACAGGGTGGACTGATGACCTGGTGAAGGTCGCAGGAGTCCGCTGGATGCGGGTGGCACAGGACCGGAACCAGGAGTTATATCGATGAAGTTTTACTATTTGACCGAAATCCGATTCCAGAAAAAAAAAAACTGTTCTTCCATACATTTTCGCCTACCTATCTCAGAGTCAGGAATCGGATGACGGTCCGATAGAAAAAGTTCATCAATATGACCTCAGCAGTAACCCCCTATAGTTTAGACGGTGAATAAAAAATCATTCTGAAGCGCGAGTGGACAGTTTTGTTGCCGTTCTGCGAAAAAGTCATCGCTTTTGAGCAGAATACGGGGCAGCTCCAACAGCCTCTTAAGGACTGTAGCCTTAAGGAGTGAGTGCTCAATAATGCAACACTTAATTAAAAATACCACGTCCGTTGCTGTTTGTTTACTAACATAGTTTTTAAGTAATAGTAATTAAGGTAACTAACATATAATAGATCTTTGTTGTCTGTGTAAATAAATGATATTTTCGGGAATTAAACACTTTATGTTCAAAGTAAAGCTCTATAATCAAGGTTTTCACAAATAAGTCAGGATAAAAAGAACAACTTACTATAGATGCGGTTGTTTCCAAACAAGCTGCTAGTACGAAAAATGATATCTTTACTATGTATATCCGCCTCTTCTAAACCAGATTTCAATCCAGTAATAAAAATTCATACGTGTTCGAACTTTTCTTCCACTTCTTGCAACTGTAATGCCATTCAAAATACTAATGTTATAAAATATTTAGGTCTTGTTGTAGATGAACATTTAAATTTTAAAAGCCACATACACGATCTTGCTAATAGAATCAGAAAGTCAATATTTATCTTTAAAAAACTTCGCCACTCTGCAGATGAATCTCTCCTAAAAATGGTCTATGTTTCACTATGTCAGTCGGTCATCGGGTACTGCATCCCAGTGTGGGGCAGTGCGGGGAAGACCACCATGCTCGAAATTGAAAGAGCCCTACGATCCGTGTTAAAAGTCATGTTACATAAACCTTTTCGCTTCCCAACTTCGGCCCTCTATGCTCAAACTCATATTCTGTCAGTCCGTCAACTATTTATTCATAAAATTTCATTACAAACACACAATGCCTCTAAACGAATGCCTTGCTACACTTCATTAAAGAAAAAAAGAGTTTTCAAATTACCTATTCCCCATGTAAACTCAACCTTTGGGAAACGCTTTGGAGACCACATCAGAGCTATTACCTATAATGCAATGCTCAGACACTGTAACCTAAGAGACTGTACTACAACAGAAGCAAAGAAACTCCTGTTTAATTTATTGCACTCTCTAGATTATAACGAGACAGAAAACGTTTTACATTGTGTATTCTAGTTCCTAATTGTGCTTTTTTTGTTTTAGCTATAAGATTTCTTTCTTTTTTTGTTTTTTCCTTTCACAAAAATGTTGATACCAATTTTGTAAACATAATTTCTGTTATAAAATTGTATCGGTTTTCCGCGATACAGGCGAAGCCTAGTGCGGAGACATTTGTCACGTCTTGTAAATTAATTTACGAAATAAAGGTATATTATTATTATTATCTCTTTATTTAACTTTCATCTCAGTTTAGGGTTTTTATAAAATGAATACAAAATTAAAATACAATACAACATACAAAAACAATACAAAATATAAACACTTTATAAAAAACCTAAACTAGGGTGCCGCCGGCAACGGGGCGGGCCCAAGCTGCCGGTGGTTAGGGCTGCAGGGAGAGGAACCGCCGGACTATGCGCGCCGTGTCCAGGATTACCGCCTTCTGCATCTGACCCTTGACCCAACCACCTAGCGAGAGCCTCTTGAGGTGTTGATCGAGACTCTTCGCTATGAGACCGTTCGCAGAAACAACTATCGGTACAATGATCGCCGAATCAACCTCCCACATGTCGGTTACCTCGTGAGCCAAGTCAAGGTACTTACTGGCTTTGTCCTTCTCGGCCTTCACGAGGTTCTCGTCATGGGGGATGGTGATGTCGATGAGCATTGCCCGGCGTTGGGATCGATCTATCACCACGATATTAGGCTTATTGGCTACAATAGTCCTGTCCGTGATGATAGATCGATCCCAATAGAGCGTGGCACGACCATTCTCGAGAACTGCCGCAGGTGTGTACTTATAGTACGGCACTTCGAAGCCCACAAGGCCGTAATGAAGAGCAAGCTGCTGGTGTATAATCCTGGCTACGAGGTTGTGTCTGTGCAAGTACTCGGTGTTAACAATCTGAGAACAACCGGAAATAATATGCCTGAGTGACTCACCGGGACGGCGGCATGCCCGACAAATGTCGACCGTACCGTCCTTCAGGATATATTTCCGGTAGTTATTCGTCATGATTATTATTATTATTATTATTTATATCGATTATAAGAAGGCGTTCGACTCAGTCCCGCACACGTGGCTCATATATATTCTGGAACACTATAAAGTACATTACACAATCATTCATTTTCTAAAGAATTCAATGTCACACTGGTCTACTGTTCTTAAAATCTGCCAAAAAGCCGAAAACATAATAACGGATCCAATCAGCATCCGCAGGGGTATTTTCCAAGGAGACGCCCTAAGTCCACTGTGGTTTTGTCTCGCATTAAATCCGCTCTCAAATCTGCTCAACAACAGTATGGCTGGGTACAAACTGGGTAATGGCGGTACTTTACTAATGATATCTCATCTGATGTATATGGACGATATCAAGCTTTATAGCGGTACATTAGATGATATGTCAGCCTCTGTAGCCTAGTTGGTAGTGACCCTGCCTACGAAGCTGGAGGTTCCGGGTTCGAATCCCGGCGAGGGCATTCTTTGTGTATTTATTTATCACAAATGTTTGTTCCTTGGTCATGGCTGTGTATGTATCTAAGTATCTATACTTATCTATCTATTATATATATCGTCGCCTGGTACCCACAACACAAGCCTTAATTGAGCTTACCGTGGGACTAGGTTGATTTGTGTAAGATGTCCCAAGATATTTATTATTTATTTATTATCCATAAACTCGCAGACATCACACAAAATTTTTCAAACTGTATACGAATGGAATTTGGCATCGACAAATGCAAACTCCAATCGATACGAAAAGGCAAACTAGAGTACAATAGTTATATGCTTAATAGTGGAGAAATAATAGACCCCGTAGATGAAGAAACCGGCTACAAGTATCTTGGCTATCAACAGTCACAGCAACTTCATCATAAAACAATTAAATCAACACTCAGGCAGAAATTTATAGACAGGCTCCATAAAATCCTCAACACTCATCTCAACGCACGTAACACCATTAAGGCAATAAATACATACTCCATACCCATTCTTACTTACTCATTTGGAATAATACAATGGTCCCAAACCAAGGAGGTTGGAACTCTTAGGGCGCCTATAGAGAGACGGCGTGACAGACAAAACCCGTGCCGCGCATATGCGTTTTACGCATATGTCTGCCGTGCAATTCCTAAACCACAGTAACTGACAAAAGTCGATTTTGAGATAACAGCAAAAAACAGTTTTAAAGTAATATATTTTCCAAGATTTGATAGTTATTGAGATTTTTTTTTTGTCCAAAATGAAGCATTAAAAACATACAATAGGATAAATTAAAAAATACGTGCTTCTGCATTTTCTAAAATTACATATGTGTTTTTTTCGAAATTCTGTGTTTGTACTGCGCTTTTAAAAACAGGGAAAAATATAACAATTACTAATTAAGACACAGTAAAATGACCACTTACTGCACAAATTTTGCGCGCTTATTAGAGATAGGCGGCATTTTACAGGTTAAACTGCAGTAAAAGGGATTAGTGTACTGTAATTTAACTAGTATTTTGATTGAATTTTCGTGCTACGAACTTCATTCACAGCAGTAAAATATAGTTTTTTTTTAATAAAGTAATTCAAATACAAAAAAAAATTGTAACAGCATTACATGATTTTATTATTAAGAAATTCAAACACGCTTATCAAGTTTCATACCAATGTGAGACACAGAAGGATGTAAAAAAACGATTTAAAAGTTACTTGGAAAACGCAGTTTATTTAGGGATTTGTCGTCAATAATACAAAAATTAGACAAAAATTAAGGTTTATTACCACATTTTCTTAAGAAATGAAATAACAATCAACTTAAGGTACCAGTATCGGTTGTAATCATAGCGAATAGCACATTGTATTTAGCCTTACATTGATTTCAATGAGTAAGCTCACGACTGATTATGGCGTAGCACTTCTACGATTAATTTTAATAAATATCATTTCTTACGTATTCGTGTCAGTTATAAATCAAAAAGTCTTTAGAATACTGTATATTATAATACAAAACCCTATAAAATAATAAATTGTCATCAATTATGACCTATTACTACAATAGTACTCCGCTCCTGGAGTATATTTATGTATGACACGTTATAGGTTTTGTTATGTTTTTTTGGAAAAAACTAGGAAACAAATTTGGTTCGTCAAAGCACCCTGTTAATAAGATAAATAAATTAATCCTCTTTAGTCATAATTCTAGAACCGCCGGCCGGTTTGTGGAGGCCTTTAATAAGGCCATGACAGACAGTGTTAAACAAACATCTTGACAGGTTATTACTGATGGATGAAGGGATGATTATTTAGAAAATGAATTATAATGTTCTTTTTTGTTCGGTAAATGTTTTTTTTTAATTTCTAGTGAAACTTAATTGTTTTGACGTTAAATTAAAGTCCCTTAAATATCCGTGACTAATTTAATAACACCTTATATATATTACGTAGCAATTCATTAAAGAAATGATTAAGAATTTACTTTCATATTTTATGTTTAGCTTTGAATTTAAACTAACATAAAGAAATTTGTTAAATGCATCTGGAATTACCGTATAAGAAACTTAAACCAAAAAGTATGTAGCAATCTTATCGAATCCCAAAACAGGTAAATACAAATGTCTAAATACTCGATTATTGACCGGTATTGGCGGTATTGGTATAATTCATATGTATAATCTACTTCATACGTTACGGCGAGGTACCGCAATAAAGAACAAATGTAACAATATTATGACATAACGATGATATTTGTTGGCAAGGCATTGCTTAATAAGATGATACCGCCGCCTAGGAACCATAACTCGCATAGCAAAATTAAATGTGTACAAACTAAAGAGAAGGTTGTTTTTTTGTCTTTTAAGGACCTAATAATTAGGTAATAATCAGTGATCGGTTTTTTGGATTCCCCCGGCGGGTCTCCTACAGTAACTTGGAAAATAAACTTTAATTATATTGCCATATTTCTGTTTCATAAAATATGCTCTGGTGTGTATAATACAATAGTGTTAAATATTTTTTATAGTCACACCCGTATTTTTTTTATACGCGAAATCCCGCTAGGGGGAATGCAAAAAACCGATCACTGGTAATAATACCTTTATGTGTTTCACTATATAAGTTTTTACTCGTTTATCAAATTACAGACGACACCTTGGTTGTTTTAAATTGTAAATAGGTCAAGAATTATTTTACTACCTTAAACAGGATGTTCTAACGATATCACTGTAAGCTATCTTCAAGGAAGGTACGAGATGGAACTACTCGTAACTCGAATTTGCCACTTAAAATAAACGTCTAAATGCAGTTAAAATAGTCAAATAACATAAAAATACTGCCTAAACTGGGGTGCTACTGTCCTTTAGCTAGTATTATTGCTATTGAAAGTAATACAACATACAGCATAATGTGTACATTAATGAACTTGTTACTGCAATTTAGATGGCAATACGATACTTATTTGAACAGTAGTGTACCACTTTAAATATCGTTATTTTATACCTACTGCGTCTTAACTAGTAATTATGCTTATTAATCTATGAAACTGGAAACGAAGTACAACACTTTTAGCATAAAAATTGTATACTGTGTTTTAATTAGTTTCTTTATAAACGAGATACTATGAGTTTACATGCTAAAAATCATGAAAATCTACACCTGTACTGCGTTTTAGTCAGTATCTGCCCAAAAACCGTAGCATTAGACCATTTTACTGCGTTTTATATTGCATTGTGCAGGAAAAACTAGTCGCTTACCGATCAATTGGGATTATGCGTTTTGATTTGCTGATTATAGATCACCAATAAACCAAAAATCGGAAAATTGGCAGTTACTGTGGTTTAGGAATTGCACGGCAGATGTGCTGTCAGTACCTCTCGGGACGTCATGGGTATATAAACTATAAAAATATACCAAGAATGCCACATTGCTTTGTAATCTGGTGCAGGAACCAGTCTACTAACGTTAATAAACAAAAATCAAACGTTTCCTATCACAGCTAAGTAAAAAAAGTTATATTAAATTCAATATAAAATTAGTATGGGCGAGAGACATAGTGAAGAGACACAACACTGAATTTGTTATCGATAGTCTATGTAAACTCTTACAACTGAACGGTGTTAGTAGAAATTCAAAATTTGTTCCCGAGTTACGGACGTTTCCTATGTATAAGTAAGTATAAATTATGTGTATTTCTCTATTTAAGTACATACATATATTGGCTCCTAGCACCCATAGTACAAGCTTTGCTTAGTTCGGGGCTAGGTTGATTTGTATGAGACTGTCCCCAAACATTTATTTATTTATTTATATTTAGCAATAATATAATAATTATCTAGAGTGCAGACAATGAAGCAACTATACAAAAACATATAGTTTAAGAAATTCTGACTTAATTTTTAGATTTCCTATAGAACCATGTGTCAGAGAACGCTGGATAACGGCGACTGGAAAGTTGAACTGGTTTCCGCAAAAACACGACACAATTTGTTCGGACCACTTCCAAAATGATTGTTTTGTAAAAACAAATCCGAGATCTATATTGTCATCCAATGCCTGTCCAACTTTAAAACTCCATCCTGCGTTTGACAAGGTAAGTTAGCTTTGCTAAATAATTTTATTATGTTTTAAAAGTAAAGTACCTTTTCAAGGATTTCTGATGTTATCTGTTAATACATATTAATTTAAGTATGTAATTTCCAGGTTTTTCTTGTCCCAAGTAACCCATCTGATAATCTTTCAAGAAAACGTAAAACGGTACATTTTACGAATTTAAAAATATCTTTATGCATTTATACATCTAGTTAATCTGTCCTCATATATAATACCTAAATTACCTAACCATCTAAACTCCTTACAGTTGATCGTTTAATTTTAGTTCCCATTTATAGTTACAATTTTCTTTTTGCGTTTTATAACGTAATATAAGTAGATATAGTTTGCACACCTTGAACAAACAAACCAATGCAAAGGTAACATATATAACTAGACAGAGGTTAAATATCATTCATAACGACATCATTTTAGTGAGATTTTAAAAATGAGAATGTTTGAATAGCTTTTTTCAAGTAACATTTTTAGTCAAATAACTGTTGGTTTTAATCTATCGATAAAAATATCGAGCCATACCACAACACTATTTACATTAACATGTCAAAATTACCTGACACGGTCGATTTCTATGAAAATGATAGCCAAGGCCGCCTCTATCTCTAAGGTTACACACTAAAGAGGTCCGTGCTCTGTGTCCCAAACAGATCTAGGTAACCTACAAAGAATCATTAATACATTAATGACTAAGTACCGAAAACACCACCCACGAAGCTGTGTCCAACGATTGACCCTACCAAGAGCAGAAGGCGGACGGGGTTTGATAGATATTAATAACAAACAGGTAAGCTCTCTTAGGAAATTCTTTTACAACCAGTCTTCTCGTTCTCAAATACACCAGGCCATTGTGACAGCTGATCAAAAATATACTCCGTTGAATCTGAATAACCACACAAAACAAAAAAACGAAGAACTCGCAGAACCTCAACAAAAGCTACAGGCATGGGCTCAAAAATCACTTCACGGACGGCATCGGCTAGATCTGATCAACCCCAGCGTCGACAAACTAGCATCCAACATGTGGCTCAAGAGGGGTGAGTTATTTCCAGAGACAGAAGGGTTCATTATTGCCATCCAGGACCAAATAATAGATACCAGAAACTATAGAAAGCACATCATCCGCAACCGAACACAACCTACAGACTTATGTCGACGCTGCCAAGCTGCCTCTGAAACCATCCAGCACATAACCGGAGCATGCCGATCAATAGCACAGACAGACTACAAACACCGACACGACCAAGTAACAGCCATAATTCATCAATATCTCGCATTCAAACATCATCTCATACAGAACAGGACACCCTACTACAAATATTCTCCACAGACCGTTTTAGAATCCAATGAATACAAACTGTACTGGGATAGAACCATTATCACCGACAAGACAGTTCATTACAATAGACCGGACATTACATTTCATGACAAAGTTTCAAAGACAGTATATCTAATTGATATAGCCATACCTAATACTCATAACCTTACAGCTACTCATACGGAAAAAATCAGCAAATATACTGATTTAACTATAGAAATCAAAAGCCAATGGAGAGTGAATACAGTTAAAACTATTCCGATCGTAATTTCATCAACAGGAGTAATTCCCCGCACCCTGCACGCTAGCATAAAGACACTAGAAATTCATCCGCTCACGTATATTTCATTACAAAAAGCAGTTATCATGAACACCTGTAGATTAGTACGGAAATTTTTATCCTTAGAACAGTAGTATCCTTAGAATAGTACTACCTCAACCTCAAATTTCGTTCTCGTTTGGCCAAAAGCCCGCGATTGTGGAAATAAAAAAATACCTCCAATTAGGAGAGAAAAATAATGAATAACATATAATAATAATAACAATAACTATTGTAGCCAATAAGCCTGATATCGTGCTGGTAGATCGATCGCAGCGCCGGGCTGTGCTCGTCGACGTCACCATCCCCCATGATGAGAATCTCGTGAAGGCCGAGAAGGACAAGTCCAGTAAGTACCTAGACTTGGCCCACGAGATAACCGCCATGTGGGATGTTGACTCGACGATCATAGTCCCGATAGTCGTTACAGCGAACGGTTTAATAGCGAAGAGTCTCGACCAACATCTTAAGAGTCTCTCGCTAGATGGCTGGATCAAGGGTCAGATGCAGAAGGCGGTAATCCTGGACACGGCGCGGATAGTCCGTCGGTTCCTCTCTCTGCGGCCTTAACCACCGGCAGCTTGGGCCCGCCCCGTTGCCGGCGGCACCCTAGGTTAGGTTTTTTATAATGTGTTTATGTGTTTTGTATTGTTTTTGTATGTTTTATTGTATTTTACTTTTATAGACATTTGTATAAAAAACCTAACTTAAGAGAATAGAGAAATAAAGGATAATAATAATAATAATAATCATTTATTTGCTCAAAATATGGTACAATAAGATGGTGTGGTTAACATAAATCTGAACTAAAAACATATTTTGCTATTTTAGCATGCAAATATTTACTTAACTAAACTTAACTACATAATTATACAGATCTATCTTCCACGTAGTACTATCTCATGCAGAACAGGTCATTAATCCTATAAAATAACTTTTCTTTTAGCCAACGATAGAGTTGAGCTTTAAACAAATTAAGAAGGAGGTCTCTAACATTGTCTGGAAGAGCATTAAATATTTTTATACACATATAATAACTACTTTTAATGAAAAGAGAACTACTGGGAATAAAATCAATTACAAGTCTGTTTGGGTTCCTTGTGTTTCTATAATATACATCTTTAGCTTTTTTGAAAAGATATGGGTATTTTTTTACAAAAACAGCGCATTCCAAAATATACATACATGGCAATGTCAAGATTTCATATTTTTCGAATAACGGTTTACAGGATTCTCGTTGAGGTATACCACACATTGCCCTTATGCATTTCTTTTGCGCTATAAAAGCCCTATCTACGTCAGATGAATTTCCCCATAGAAGGAGTCCATATCTTAATTGAGATGCAACATAACCGTGATATGCCATCAATACCGTATTCCAACCAGATATGTTGCGAAGTCGCTTCAAGACATATGCAAATTTTAAGAGTCTACCACACACTGTGTCTACATGGTTTTTCCAGGTACAATTCATGTCTAATGTTATTCCTAAGAATTTTACAGTTTCAGCTTCTTTAATGTTTGCGTCATTGTATCGTACATCTAACAACATTCCATTATTTCTTACACTACGAAATTGAATAAATTGAGTTTTTATAATATTAATAGATAAATTATTACATTGTAGCCATTCGATTATAGATTTGATAGTATTATTAATTTCATTATTATATTGCATTTCATCATAACATGTCACTAGAATAGATATGTCATCAGCAAAAAGCGTACATTGGTGTGTAGTTATATCTGGGACATCGTTAATATACAGCAGAAAAAGAAGCGGTCCCAGGACACTACCCTGTGGTACTCCTTGGCTGATTTTCATGTACGAAGACCTGTGATGGACTATGTTCGAGTTTGCTAAACTTCTTATTTCCACACACGATATTAGCACGGATTACACAAAAGATACGAATTAGCAAACGTCCCGTTACCGCGCCGCCTGACAGAATGTCTAAGCGAGCGGGGTTCCCGCGTAAAGTGACAGTCATGTGTCAGAGCTGTCAGTGATGTTCAATACACAGTTAAGACGTGATGAGACTGGACCCGACAATATAGGGTAGAAGCACCAATAGATGACTGCCACCCAGAAGTTGACTGATAGGTCTAAATATGTGAATAATTAAATCAGGAATAATTTTACACGCCCGGGAGTATTTTTCTCACACGCGGCAACACTATGCCGCGTCTCGCATGCAAATTCCCAGACAGTTAAGCCACACACGCGGCAGTGAGCGGTCGTCGAGTTTACGCTTCACGCTAAAATCGCGTTTTGTATGGGATCCTTATTAAGAAAAGCCCTCAAAATTTTAAGCTTTTAATTACTTAAAAAATCGAATATGGCTTTTATTTCGTAGATTCACTTCAGTATAGATTGTAGACTAATATCTCTATTGTGTATATTATAAAGAATATTTTATTTTTATTAATTTTATGAGATATTTGCTGGTCAAGTTATGGTTCCAATATTATGCGTTCGGGCCAAAAGATGAACGACGGTCAACTTTTGGGCAAAGGCTCAAATTTTCAAACGCTTGTGTAAATTACAATAAAATAGCTAGATTTAATATTTATACACAAAATTACAATCAGTTTTGTAGTTGATTTTTTGACCAAAAGATGAACTTCATGTAACACGTTTTTAAGTTATTTATTTTTGTATGAAAACGGGATTGTTCAACTCAAGAATCGCTGTCCAAAATGTGAACTAGGAAAATTTACTGGTTCATCTTTATGGTTTAGACATTTATTTCTCAAAAATAGAATACAATTCACTTAATTATGAGAAATACAAATTACTTATTTTACTATAATATACAGTAGCATGCAGGGAACACATTATTAACATTTTACTAAAGCATTCAATTAAGTATTTAAATAACATCTCTTAATCAAGAAAAACAATGTGGGTAGGGTTACTTTTAATCGGGGGTAGAAACAAGCGATTTACGCGTACCGATCGGTTATGATAATCATTGGAGGCGGCATTTATTACGTATACAGCTCCAGCAATAGCGATCTTTTGAGTTGGATTCCAATAAATGAATTCGAATCAATTTAGTTCGTTCATTTTGTTGATGCGGTGTCCAAAACATGAACTAACTGATTTTATTGACCGGTTGAATTTGGGAAAAGTTGAACTTTTGTTCTTAGAGATCAGACTGTTACATAATATACACCGAGTTTATATTTCATTAAAAGAAGGTTCCTTAGGTCAAATACAATTAATTTATCTAAGAAACTAAAGTTTTTACTTTGATCTGTTCATCCATTGGGGTCTTGCCGTTCATATATTGGTTTCGTCATATTGCAATTATGCTGGTTCATCTATTGGGGTCAAATTGTTCAGAGATAGGGCACGTTTTCATCTACTGGGAAATTTGACCCCTTTTTTAATATAATCATTTTTATAAAATTACTGAAGTTTAATACGAGGCACGAAAACAACTTATTCTTACTCTATAAAATGCGGAATCATATAAAAAAAAAAATTGATAAATGTGAGTTACATCATATAGAAAAAAACCGGCCAAGTGCGAGTCGGACTCGCGTGCGAATGGTTCCGTACCATTATCGATTTATTATAAAAAAATACAGTTAAATCAACCTACCTTAAAAACTATAGAAGATAATTTAATCAAACCAAAAATCATTGATAAAGTTTATTAATGTGCATAACATATATTTTTTTTAGAATTTTATATCGCGTAGTTTAAAAAATAGAGGGGGGGGGGACACATTTTTCAGACATTGAGAGCTGATATCTCGAAAACGATTTGCTTAAATAAACATGAGATTTATAAACCTTCATATCATTTTCAAAGACCTTTCTATTAATACCCCACACGCTTATATACAACAAAAAAAAAATTTCTATCCCTCAGTTACATGTATGGAGGGCCCCCACCCCAATGGTTTTTTTTACAATTTAGTATCATAATCCTGTAGCGGTTCATATAACACATATCCTTACCAAATTTCGTTACTGTAGCATTTATAGTTTCCGAGTAAATCGGCTGTGACAGACGGACAGACGGACAGACGGACAGACGGACATGACGAATCTATAAGGGTTCCGTTTTGCCATTTTGGCTACGGAACCCTAAAAATATTTAAAGTTGGGAAAGTTGCTTAACTGTTCATCTATTGGTGATTTTACCCTATATAACTACATATTTGGCAGACGAACTTAAACTAAAAAATCCCCTAGGTACTGGACCCGCTACAGAAAAATGCGTGCGTGCAGCCGCGACTAATAGGTTCGATTAGATCCGATATAAAACGAGCAACCACCGGCAGTGATCTGCGAAATCGGTTCTAAGTATACTAGCTGACAGACATTTCAATATGAACCCTGCGTATTTTGTGCTTACTGTGATTATGCTGGCGAGCGTCGCCGCCCATGCCCATGTAAGTTTAAACCATCGAAATCGTTTCTTAAAGGTGGATTTAGATTAAACACGAGCGAATGCTCTTTCTATCCTCCACTCTGCGAAATTAGTTCGTTACACAAAACGTGATTCGTCGAAATTCGTTGATTTTGTAGAGTGGGGGATAGAATGAACATATTATTAAGGTGCGTTCAAACTAAAAGAGCATTCGCTGTTCTAACCTCCCACTCTACGAAATTCGATCGGTACACAAAACGTGATTGGTTGATTTCGTAGAACGGGCGCTAGAACAGCGAATGCTCTTTTGGCTTAAACGCACCATTATATTCGCTCGTTTGGTCTAAATCCACTTTTACATTCATTATATGAGCCATAAGATGTTCACTGCTGAACCTTCACTGTGGACCTCCATATGTACCGGTTGGACCTGCATCCAGGGCCTCCCGACGACCTTCATAAGGACATTTCTGTCCATCTTATGGGTGAATGTCCTAGGCTACGTTTGCCGAGCTGTCTTAATTCGATTCGAGCACTTTTTGCCCCATCGGCAATCTATAATTTTAACTAAAGTACTTGGGATTCACCTCGCCTGAATACAATACATGCCGACCTCCTTTTAAAATCTCCAGACGACTCGGAACGGGCCCGACTGCTCGCAGTTTCTGCCCCCGAGTCTGGACACTGGCTCCATGCCCTCCCGTCTCACCAGATTGGAACTGTCCTGGATCCTAGCACTCTCAGGATTGCTGTATGCCTGAGACTCGGCTGCAGCATTTGTATCCCCCACATTTGCGCCTGCGGCAAAAGCGTGGATCAGCTCGGACGTCATGGCCTTTCATGCGCAAAGAGTGCCGGCAGATTGTACCGCCACGGCACCATCAATGACCTGGTTCGCCGTGCGCTTTCTACCGTGTCTGTGCCTGCTACCTTGGAACCTGTGGGTATGGCCAGAGACGATGGAAAGCGTCCCGACGGAGCCACGTTGGTGCCGTGGAAGTTGGGTAGGGCTTTGGTGTGGGACGCAACGTGTGTTGACACGTTCGCGCAGTCCCACATCCAAGGCACACGAGCACAAGCCGGTGCTGCTGCTGACCAGGCCCAGGTTCTCAAGCGCCGCAAATACTCGTCGCTTTTAATCAACTACGAGTTTGCGGCGCTTGCAGTAGAAACTTTAGGTCCTTGGTCAGCAGACATGAAGACTTTTATGAGGGCCATGTCGTCCCGGCTGCACGACGCCTCTGGTGACCCAAGGGCTGGCGCTTACCTCGCACAAAGAATCTCTTTAGCGATTCAGCGAGGTAACGCCGCCAGTGTCATGGGCACCATGCCGCAGGCGGATCTTTTGGAAGGTATTTTCTTTTTATAGGTAGTTTGTTTAGGTATATTTAATTTTAGTGTAAGTTTTATCTTTATTTTTTCATTTTAGTTTAATTTGTAATTTATTTAAATTGTTGATCTCCTATAATAATAAATGTTGTTTATTAACAAGAATATGAAATATAATGAGCAAAGGATTAAAAAAAAAAAAAAAAACTAAAGTATATGTGATCTTCACATCAATTTTTAGTTATATACAGTATGTCCCATAAATAATGGATCACCCTGACACTCGAGGTAGTTCGACCCAAGAGGTAACTAACCAACATAACATGACCTCAGTAAAAGTTTGGACGGTTTTAGAGATTTTGCCAATTTTACGTTTTTTTAGAACTTGGTCTTTTTTTTTTACACGGCTATAATTTGCTTAAATAGCTTTTGTGCTATTAATTTTTCATCGTTACTCTATCAGAAATAGTTAAAATTTGTAAAACAAGTGATATTTTAATAAAAAACTTATGTCAAATGCGAAAGAAACTCTATTAATTTGAAAAAAATAATGAGCAATAACAATTATTTAGCTTTTAGTCGTATGCCATGAAAAAAATAAACTAGACCGTACATGGTTATTGCTCATTTTTTGCAAATGAATAGAGTTTCTTCCGAAATTAACAAAAGTTTTTTAATAAAATATCACTTGCTTTATAAAATTTAACTATTTCTGATAGAGTAACGATGAAAAATTAATAGCACAAAAGCTATTGAAGCAAATTATAGTACTTAACGCATAAAAAAGAGGGCAAGTTTGAAAAAAACGTTAAATTGGCAATATCTCGAAAACCGTGCATCTTTTACTAAGGTCATGTTATGTTGGTTAGGTACCTCTTGGGTCGACCACCTACCTCGGGTGTCAGGGTGATCCATTATTTATGGGACACCCTGTATACTGGGTGATCAATCCAAATGGGTCAGTATATGGAGGTTTTGGAAACCATAGCTGATAGCAAAATCTTGGCTTAGGAACCATGAGATCGATTTAAGTAAAAAGAAAAACTGCATTCACACCATGGATATAGAATATGGATATGGATTTGACAACGTAATAATAATAGCAAGAACGAAAGGGATGGTCTTATGAAACTTTTTACTAGTGGAAGTGAAAAGGAACGATAATCGTCCGTCCTTATCACTGTGCCACTATTTTTTGTGTGTGTGGCACGTAGATGCTAAATCTGGTTGTACGTTGTTTCATAGACAACATTTTCGCAGAATATTGGTTCATAGAAAATGTTTCTCGTATTTTCATTTCATAGAATGATAATTTTTCAGAGCTCTTACATTGTATAATCTGCTTTTGTATATTTTTTATTGTTCAGATATGTAGTTCTTAGAATTTAATTTCATAGCGTATTCAATCAAATATTATTAATTCGCATAGTATTTTTTGTCTAGAACAGTTGTTTCAAAAACTGAATATTCATAGAATGTTGTTTGTCATTGTATCAAACTTAATATTTTTTATTCAGTCATAATTAAACTATAGAATTATCATTATATACCATTATACAAATACAAAAGAAATACCTTTGTCCAAAGAATTTTAGTAAGCGATTTAGACCTGGGAACCGGTCGACGAAGCCCCGCTGCGCGGGGCTTCTATTTCTGCTCTAAGGGATAAAAGGTACCTAACGAACCTATCCAGGTTAGAGCAGGGGAGGTACAAATTTGTTATTTTTTAATGCGGGGGGCTCCGCCCCCCGAGCCCCCCTTGTGGGGGGCTTCGCCCCCCGTCCCCCCTTTTTTGGTTTCGCAAGGATGACGATACGTAAACAATTAATTAAAAGTAAGTAGGTATTTTATTTATCCGGGAAACTACGCTCGAAACCTAACCAATCCAAGTCGGTTTTACCCTGATTTATTACTTGGATTGGTTAGGTTTCGAGACTAGAACAGATTGAAAAGCTAACTAACCTAACCTAACCAAACCTACCGTACCTGACCTACTTTGCCTACAATCTACGTACTTTTTCTGGTAGCAGTTTGGTTTTTTTAGAGGGAGGGCGAATCAGTAGTAACTATAAAACAACAATCTATGAAATAAGTGCCTACAAAGGGCTTGTGCATAAATCACGCGAGGTCCTATAGGGGGGGAGGGGGTCTAAGAAAACATCACGAAAGATCACGGTAGGGGAGGGGGGGGGGGTACAAGGAGACCTCACGTGTATTTTTTTACGATGAACAAACTAAGAAATATTGTCAATTTCGGCTAGCGAACGTGAAAAGTTGAATGAAAAAAATACACGTGAGACTGCTGGGGAGGGGGGGGGGGCTAGCCAAGAAACTCACCAAACATCACCATGGGGGAGGGGGGGGGGTCAAAAAGTAGCCAAAAAAACATCACATGATTTATGCATGAGCCCAAAACAAAAATACATGAAATGTAATTCTAGTGTTTGGTTACTTTGTAAAGTAAAAAAGTTAGATAGCAATATACATGGAACTGAATGTCTGTGAAATATATTTTAAGCAATTGAATAGTCTATGAAACAATAATATTGGAACAGAAAGTATATGATCCAAATAATATATGAACAAATTTCTGTGAAACGAAATTCTATGAAACTTCTGTCTATGAAACAGTGTG
The DNA here is from genome assembly GCA_025490895.1 of Thaumatotibia leucotreta. NCBI lineage: Eukaryota > Metazoa > Arthropoda > Insecta > Lepidoptera > Tortricidae > Thaumatotibia > Thaumatotibia leucotreta. The sequence goes on from JALPQI010004740.1 coordinate 65,020, forward strand.
CCACCGCTAAATCTAAGTGCCAGACAAATGCGTTGAATACGTCACTATACGTAGTATCTTCTTAGTAGTCTGTGACTATGTCTATCCCTCTTAGTGGCACACTATGTGCGGCCCCTCGATTCCCACACTTACAAAAATACATGTACTTAGCCCGGGAAGCGAGCCTGCACTTTTTATAAAATAAAATTTCGTTATTTTCTTTTGGATCTCGGCTGTGTAGCTCTTAAATAGTAAATGTTACTAAGAAAAACATGATATCTAAAACTAATAAAATGCATTGTTTTTAAACAATGAAGTTTTTTTTTTCAATTCTTCAGTGCCGCCGCCGGCCCTTTTACTTTCTATGTGCAAGTTACAAAATATGAGAGATATCGAAATCTGTTCTTAGGAACCATGCCATTATAATTAAATCTAAAAACTACGCTATGGTTCTTAAGAATAGATTTCCATATCTCTCATAATTTGTAACTTCCCCATACAAAGTCAAAGGGCCGGTGGAGGCACTGAAGTATAAACGTACTTTTGTAAGTGTATGAATGCAGTTTTTGTTTTTACAAAAATCGATCTCATGGTTCCAAAGACAAGAATTCGCTATCAGTTATGGTTTCCAAACCCACCATACTGACCCATTTGGATTGATCACCCTGTATAACTAGATGTTGTTCGAACGTGTTTCACGATATGTGCCAGAGACATTAAACGCAGAAAGTCAGCCATACTTAATTGTTAACTCTTTTTTTTTACTGACGAGCAGTATGTAAGTATACATGAACGTGACTTTTTCTGTATTCTAGGAAACATTGAGCGGGAGCAGGACAAGACATGATAGAATAAAGAGACAGATTGTTGGGGGGGAAGAGACGGAAGACCCCAATGATCCGGAGTGTAAGAACATGGCCCTGAAATCATTTATAAAGTACCAGACTACTCATCCTGAACTATCTTATTTGAGACTCCTAGAGATCAGAGTAACGAAAGCGACCCGACAGGTAGTACAAGGTTTCATACACCGTATCACATTCTGGGTGTTCCTTGATAATGGCAGTACGCTCACGTGCAATTCGGAAATATGGGAGAAGATACTTGATGTTACAGAAATTGAGAAAGTTGATTGTAATTGAATTGTAGGGCAATTACTTTTTTGAATTCCAGCATAAAGAAAATTTGATTTATGTTATTGTGATTTTATTTTGTTGTTAATACTGTTATTTATTACCCATTAAGATAGGATCGAATGAGCTCGAGGCGAAATGACACGGCAGTTCTGATGGTGCTCTTTTTAGGCGGTATTTGCAAGAAGTAGTTAATTTATTGTAAATTCGAAACTTCGGAGGCCCATCTGTACTGAAAAATTGGCCAAGTACGCGACAGGTTCCGCACCATTATCATTTAATATATCATTAAAAAATGCAGTTAAATCAACCTATCTGAAAAACTATAAGAAATCATTTAATCAAACTAAAAGTTGAGAGTTTATTACTATGCATAACATTTTTTTTATACCGCGTAAGTAGTTTACAAAATATGCACAAGGGACACACATACTTTTTAGAAACCTTTATATCATTTTTGAAGACCTTACCATTAATAGACCACCCACACGCTTATGTACCTTAAAAAAAAATTAACCCTCAGTTACATGTATGGAGGGCCCCAAACCCAAATATTTTATTACGATATACATACTATACATTACATAGTGTCATAATTATGTAGCGGTTTATACAATACATTCTTGCCAAACGTTATCTACTGTAGCATTTATAGTTTCCGAGTAAATCGGCTGTGACAGATGGACATGAACATGATGAACATACCTGGGATAACTGGGGGCAAGTTATAGGGATTTGATATCGATTAAAAAGATGTCGATATAATTATAATAAAAGATGTACTTATTGAACATTCTCGATTACAGTACAGAGGTTCAATGTCATAATTATCTGATATCGGGCCTCTTCAGATAGTAAAAATTGGTATACAGATGTCATTTTAATCAAAGTGACAATTTAAATATTGATATTTTAATATTATTTGTATATTTTGAAAACTATTTTAAAATAAACGCGTAACTACCCGTTTGAAGTTATTTTTTATTTTAATTGAAGAGTAAATACCTAATATTTATTTATGCCAAATAACATTTTGATGTTGTCATTCACAGTAACATCGATATATTTTTAGTCGATAAAATATTTTGCTACATCACTTTCGTATAAATGCCCCGAGTTATCCCAGGTATGATGATGAATCACGCTATACGCTGTCAGAACCAGAACCTACATTGATTTGATGGAGGGATGGACTTTGGTTGTTTTATTTAACTAATTATTAAACAATCATCATCATCATCATTAGCCAATTGACGTCCACTGCTGGACATAGGCCTCCCCCAGAGAGTTCCACAAAGATCGGTCGTGAGCCGTCCGCATCCATTGGACACCCGCAACCTTTACCAGGTCGTCGCTCCATCTTGTGGGGGGCCTTCCTACGCTGCGCCGTCCAGTGCGTGGTCGCCACTCGAGAACACGCCGACCCCACCGGTCATTATTATTAAACAATAGAGATTCTAAATTGTAAATTGATATTTTAATCTTATAATGTAGAGCTCGCAATTTTTGTGTGACGAAGGTAGACAACTGAGCTCTCAGCCCACCTGATGGAAAGCAGGAACTGAGGCCCATGGATATAGTGATCAAAAAATCGCCTATGCGCTGCCTACCCTGAGGCCTTAGATGGATTTCCTCTATCCTCAGCCTCCGTAGCCTAGTTGGTAGTGACCCAGCCTACGAAGCTGGAGATTCCGGGTTCGAATCCCGGCGAGGGCATTATTTGTGTATTTATTTATCACAAATATTTGTTCCTCGGTCATGGCTGTCTATGTATTTAAGTATCTATATGTATCCATCTATTATAATTTTATATCGTCGCTTGGTACCCACACCCACATCACAAGCCTTAATTGAGCTTACCGTGGGACTAGGTTGATTTGTGTAAGATGTCCCAAGATATTTATTTATTATTATTTATTTATTATCTATGCCAGTAATTACACCGGCTATATTACCCCCTAACCAAAACACAGCAGTCCAAACACTATTATAGTTTATAGTTTAGTTTTACTTGCTAATATCCCATAATCAAGGAACTCATCCTCATCATCGTCAACCAAATGACGTCCACTGCTGGACATAGGCCTCCCCCAGAGAGTTCAGAGAGACAAAGATTGGTCGTGACATGAGCTGCCCGCATCCTGTGGGTACCGGCAAACTTTACCAGGTATCGTTGCTCCTTCTTGTGGGGGGGCTTCTCACGCTGCGTCGTCCAATACGTGGTCGCCCACAGAATTGGATTTGGATAGAAGAAACAAGTTCATTCATTAGTATGGCGGCCGAGCGTGTCAGATTTTGTACTGAAGTTGTTACTTGCCTAAGATTTTAAATATATCTCAGGCCCTTGAGTATTCATATTTTTTTGTGTTGTTGCAATTAATATTACTTAAGGAGGCATCATTAATGTTATTGTTCACTTCAACTTACAAAATTTGACGCCCGGAAGCTGCACGCTGCGATTAAAGACGGACAACTCAGTGGATTTCACTGAGTTCATTTGACACGCTAAGTAGATACGTTTGCTTGATCTATGGTATATATATGACATCTGTGTGGTCGCCACTCAAGAACACGCCGACCCCACCCGGTCAGGCAACCCCACCAGTAATCCATGATCAAGGAACTAGTTTATCTAAAACTAAACTAAAATTAATTATTTTTTTGTTACACCCTAAAGGTGCATGCAGACCAAAAGAGCATTCGCTGTTCTGTCCCCCACTCTACGAAATCAACGAATCACGTTTCGTGTAACGATCGAATTTCGTAGAGTAGGGAGATAGAACAGCGAATGCTCTTTTGGTCTGCATGCACCTTAAGGAAATGATTAACACGTTCGCTGCGATATAAGGATTCAATACCCGATGCATGTACAGCCCGACAAAAAATTGTAGAGATTAAATAAAGTGGAACTAACAGAGGACTATATGTAGCAACCCCAATTTTCTTGTCTAACAAAATCTCAAAACATTTGATTTTTGCCTCGAAAACGAAAATATTAGATTTGTTTTACAATATTTCTGGTACAAGTATACGAGTGTTTTACTTAAAGATAATCGTTTTTATCATCATATCATATCATAATTATTTATATACTATTAATTATTCAGTGCGGCATCGGGTCACAAGACCTTACATATATTTTTGTATAAACCTCTAAAAGTAAATAGTAGGAACCCGGGGCGAAGCAAGCACTATAAGCACCAACTCGTCGACTACCGATATTGATAGTTAGGCACTATCCAAATTTTAACATTTTCTCAACATTATAGTCATTTATATCTGTCGATACCTTACATGGTCAATGAGCCCAATAGCGCAGCGGCATAAACATCGAGTACCAGGCCAATCGGCCAGTTAACGCACCATGTAAAAAAACGCCAATTTTGGTCCCGCAGCGAACAATGTCAACTGACCATCTAAAAAAAAAAAAGCATCTAAATACTACTAGGTACTAAGGACCTGGCCTACTGTCGCGCATTCCGAAATTCGCAAATTTCAAGGATTTGTCTCATTCACTCTAACGAAGGCGTCATTATAGTGACAGAGAAAAACCCGAACACTGAATGTTTCACGATCCCCGAACAAAGTAAGTAGGTATAATAATATATCTGTCAGATAAATGTTAGCTGCGGCCCTACCGCAAAAAACGAAATTCGTAAATTTCGAGGACTTTTCTCTCTCACTCTAATGACGCCTCCCTTTGAGTGACAGAGAAAAATCTTCGAAATTACGAAACTTCGAATTTCGATTTTCGCGGTAGTAGTACCGCGAAAATCGAAATTCCTACATGGAAAAGGCTTCCTAAAAGGCCTACGCCTGTCCTTTTCTTTTATCTGGGGAAAAGGATAGTCATATTTTTTATCTGATAAATTTATCCGGGGATTGTGAAACAGGCCGTAAGTATATCGTCCTCCTTGACGTATCCGTCAATGGCGAAACCTGACTTCATGACCATCACGAGCGCCGGTCATGAGCACGAATGTGGCTTGCAAAACCGAATTTGCTTTTAAAGGTTCTGTTACAGGGCGCACAGTACAACTCACTGTTGTTATACGTGTAGGTATAGGAAGGCTTTGGACGGAATTTTCTGTTGAGACGTTTAGCATCGAGGTCTTCCAAGCGACGCTTCTCAAAGTTAACAATGGCCTCATGAACAGAACCGCGCCATAACCCCCTCTGTTGAGCAAGCTCTTCCCAACCCTCGCATGGGATGTTGCACGCGGTGAGGTGGCGTTTGACAACGTCCTTATATCGCAGGAACTGGCCACCTGACTTACGTTTTCCGTCCTTCAACTGCGAGTAAAAGACAGCTTTTGGTAGCCTAGCGTCATTCATGCGTACAAGATGACCGCACCATCGCAGCTGACCTTTTATGAGCAGGGACTCTACACCACTAAGGTTGGTACGTCTTAATACCTCAGTGTTCGATACTCGGTCCTGCCACTTAAGGTGAAGTATCGAGCGTAAGCACCTCATGTGGAAAGTATCAAGACGTTTAATGTCGCCCCCTGTAAAGACACCACGTCTCAGTCGCGTAGAGCAGAATCGGCAAGATAACTGCTTTATACACAGCGATTTTAGTGTGCAGTTTGAGATCGTGGGAGTCCCAAACTCTTTTGCGACGTGTACCAAATGATGCTGCAGCTTTTGCGATACGCGAAGATATCTCAGTCCTTGTCTGTTCTAACAGATAGACAAATTTGTCCGGTGCCATCACCATATGAATCTCTCAGCACGGAGGCGAAATATAACGCAAAGAGAGTCGGTGCCATCACGCAGCCTTGCTTGACGCCGCTTGTTACCATGAACTGTTCTGAGAAGTCGTTTTCGTGTCGTACTCTGGCTGTCATGCCATCGTGAAATTGGCGCACTAGGTTTACAAACTTTTCAGGACATCCAGCTTTGGCAAGGACAATCCACAAAGCAGATCTCGGCAAACGGTCGAAAGCTTTCTCCAAGTCAACAAAACACATATTCAAAGGTCTATACTGTTCATGAGACTTTTCCTGTAGCTGTTTGACAATGAAGATAGCATCGACCGTTCCTCTGCTCGGGCGAAACCCGCACTGACTCTCAGGCAGAATACGCTCTGCAAGCTCAGACAGTCGGCGATTTATAATATGAGCCAGGATCTTGCCAGCCGCACTGAGAAGCGAAATACCTCTATATGAGCTGCAGTCCGAAGTGTCGCCCTTTCCTTTATATAGTTTGCAGATAGTGGCATCCTTCCAACCTTGGGGAATTATGCCACTATTCTAAACTCTCAGAATGAGCTCAAAAAGTTTATTTTGGACACTCGGACCTCCGTATTTATATAGTTCAGCTGGTAAACTATCCGAACCCGCAGCTTTTCCATTTTTGAGACGACTGACCGCAACACGAAACTCGGCAAAAGATGGAGGGTTTTCAAGGTCTTGTGATGCACTTAAAGCCGGCAAGGTGTTAATATATGCGATATCCGCTCCGTGTCGGTGGATTAAGGACTTCGTCGAAATGTTCCGCCCAACGAGCAACAACATCACTACGGTCAATCAGGCGTTTTGATTTGTCACGAGAAAAGATGGGTGAAAGCATTTTATACCGTGGACCAAAAACCGTGCGAAGGGATTCGAAAAATAGACCCATTTGCTTAATGTTAGCAAGATGTTGCAGCTCAGATGCTTTCATTGTCCACCAATGATCCTTTAGATCACGGATTTTGGACTTGAGCTGTCGATGAACGTCCCTTTGCTGTGAATTCTTAGAGTAAGACCGGCGAAGACGCCTAGATTCATTCACGAGTGCCATAATCTCAGCGTCCGTATCGTCAAACCAATCTTGATGTTTCTTCTCCGGCTTACCAATAACATTTCGTGCGATCTCGTGAAGTGATTGGGCCAGAGAACACCAATGTTCATCAACGGAGCCCTCAATTTTGGGTACAACAGTTCTAAACTCGTTGTCGAAGTGTTCCTGCATGATTGAGGAGCTCTTGAGTTTATCAAAGGCAAGACGCGTAGGTATTTTGTGTTTTGCTCGGCGAGGCGGTTTATAGGTGAGGCGAACTTTCATCCTAATCAACCGATGATCGGTCCAGCCTTCAGCACCCCGCATAGCTCTAGTTATCAAAACGTCCTTCAAGTCAGCTCTGCGCACAATGGCATAGTCTATAAGATGCCAGTGTTTAGAGCGTGGGTGCATCCAAGATGTCTTATACTTGTCGGGCATGCGGAAAAAAGTGTTCGTAATACACAGATTGAATTCTGCACACAGAGCTAAAAGCAATTCCCCGTTGGAATTACATTTTCCGATTCCATGGCGCCCAAGGACCTGCTTCCAGACGCGAGAATCAGTGCCAACACGAGCATTAAAATCACCCATTAGGGCAATTTTATCGCCAGGAGATTTATTTATTTATTTATTTTATTAAGAAATAAACAGTCTCATATATTTATATCTATTACAGTATACTTAAATATAGATGTCGACTTACAGTTTCCTTAGTGGGAACATTTAAGACCAAATCATTTAAGAATTACATAATATACCGATTACATTTGAGCTGTCTTGTCTGTACACAAAATGTTCTAATACATGCATCAATTTATACTAACAAATTGCAAAGACCTTTGTTTGAAGCCATGTAAATTTTCCTTAAACAAGTCTATTTCTTTGAATTTTTCGTCATACAGCCTGCACGCCCTTTTTATGAAACTATTTTTCGTATAGGATGTTCGACTAACGGGAATATAAAAGAGGGGTTTTTTCCTACAAGTTCTTTCGCAACGTCGGGGTACTCTTAACGATAGGGAGTGCAATAACATTGGGGCATCCATAATATTATTGACAATTTTATACAGACACATAACATCGATACGCTCTCGACGCGAACTAAGAGATGTGATGTCCTGTTTTTTCATATTAGTGACATAATTTATGTAATTATTACTAGTGCGATATTCCACTGCCTTAACAAATTTTTTCTGTACTTTCTCAACTTTTTCGCTATGGACTTTAAAAAGTGGGTTCCAAACGGCACTGGCGAATTCTAAACGACTCCGAACGTAACTATTGAATAATATTTTATATGTAGAAAGGTTTTTAAAAGGCTTTCCGACACGCAATATAAATCCTAGCTGCTTAAAAGACTTACTTACTATATGGTCGATATGGGGCACAAAGGTTAGTTTAGAGTCCGTAATTACTCCAAGGTCACGTATCTGGTTAACACGAGCCAATTCTTTATTACAAAGTGTATATCCAAAATTAATTGTCGCACGTTTCCTACTGAAACTAATAGCAAAGCAGTTATCCGGATTTAAGAATAAACTGTTAGATTTACAAAAAGTTTGAAATTTAATTAAGTCATTCTGCAAAATATTACAATCGTCGATGTTTTTAATTACTCTAAAGATTTTAGTGTCATCGGCGTATAACAGAATATTTGAACTCTTTATGCTTTCCGTAATATCATTAATACAAATTATAAATAACAAAGGCCCCAAATGCGAGCCCTGCGGTACGCCGGAAGTAATTTGTTTATAATTTGATATGTATCCCTGCACAGCTACCGCTTGCGAACGATTCTCAATGTATGATTTTATCCAGCGGGATAGGTCACCGTGTATACCGATATGGCAAAGCTTCAGAAGTAAGCGTTTGTGACAGACCTTATCAAATGCCTTGGCAAAATCGGTATACACTGCGTCCACTTGATAATTGTTATCTAATGCTTCTAAGATGATTTCTGTAAAGGATATAAGATTAGAGTCGACACTACGACCGCCAATAAAACCATGCTGGTTTAGTGTGATATGACGACGCAGTGCGTTAGAGAGCTGATCAGTAACATTTTTTTCAAAAATCTTTCCAAATTGGCTCAATTTAGATATTGGCCGATATTTTTCTATATCCGCACTCACCTCGCCTTTTGGTATCGGAGTGACTAGTGCGCGTTTCCATACAGATGGTACCTGACCCTCCTTGAAAGACTTTTCGTAAAGTAAGGTAATAGGTACAGTTAAAGTAGATGAACATCTTTAATAAAAATAGGAGGTATACCGTCAGGGCCAGCACCTTTATCAATATTAACGGTGTTAAGATATTTATTGATTAGATCCTTGGTAATGAAAATCGTATCCATATCAAAAGCTGTATTACTTATTGGTGGAAGGCTATTTAGATCTAATGTGAGATTATCACTTGGTTTTTCAAAAACATTGTGAAAATGCTCATTAAATAAATCGCATATTTGTGCTCCATTTGAAGCCACCATTCCTTTATATGTCATAACCTGTGGAAAACCGGTTCTAGCAAAGACAGATTTTACATACGACCAAAAGAATTTTGGTCGAGTATTTATATTAGATTCCGTTTGGTCAATATAATTTCTATAACAAATAGGTTCCAATTTTGAGACTCTTTTTCTTAATAATTTGAACGTATCTAAATCAAGAGGATTGCCATAAGTTTTCCACAGCTTATGGTATTTATTTTTCTCGTTAAGTAATTTTCTGAGAGGTCTAGTATGCCAGGGGGGTCTAGAACAAGATGTACGCTGAGGGACTTTAGGGACATAGTTTTTAATTAAGTCATTCAATATTCTGTAAAAAACTGATACACAGTCCTCCAAAGAGCGGCCTGAAAAAAGATCACTCCATTGGATTTCAGTAAGTTTAATATTTATTTCATTATAATCTGCTTCAAAGACGCGGTACACAAAAGCGGAGGTCGGTCTAAGGGGACTCGTGTAGTCCAAATTCAATTTAATTTTGAGGGCCTTATGATGAACATCTTCCGGTGTTAAAAGGTAATCACTTGCTACAATAGCACAGTTTTTGTTACAAAAAACAAGATCTAAAATTCTTTGATTAGCATTGTGGCAGTTATTATACTGTTCTAAACCTGAATATGATAAAAATTTCCTCAGCAATTGCACGGGTAGAGTACAGCCATTACCAAGACGCATTTTGAAACTATCAGTTGTAGACCATAATGCGTCCGATATATTAAAATCGCCTGTAATCAGAAAAATATCATTCGGATTATCTATTATTAACTGACTGCAAATATCAAAAAAGTTTTCTAAAGTGTCCCTATAAAAAGGCCCGTGCGGAATGTAAACACAGCAGATGTTAAGATATGTTTGACCTCCAAGGCTGCGCGGCGATAAAGGTATAGATGTCCATATGCACTCGGAGGATGCGGGAGGGGGGCACGGCCAACTCCGCTGCGTCGGCAGGAACTCGCGGCGCACGGCCACCGCTACCCCGCCACCCCGCTCCGCGCCACTATCGCCAGCTGACCTATCGCATCGATAAACAATATACCTACCATCAAATATTTCCCTATCATAGAAATCAAAATTTAACCAACTTTCTGTAACACATATAAAGTCGTAGTCAGATATTGCCACTTTAGAATAAAAATTATGTGTTTTTGTACGAAGCCCCCGTACATTTTGATAATAACCTACAAAATTAGGATAAGAGACGGCGTACGCAAAATACGTGAATTGTTTTGACCTCATGCGATAGTTTCAAACACCATTGTATTGTTATTATAGTATTAGTAGCGTAAACGTAGGGCTGACGTTGCGAATAAAACAATATATATATGTAATTTTGTATATAAGCAGTAAACAAAAGAAAATTTATTTGGGATGCACGCTGCGACTTAACCACTCGGCAAAATAAGCTTAGAACTATTGCTACCGTTAACCTAAAAATACTTTCAGTATTAGTAGCGTAAACGTAGGGCTGACGTTGCGAATAAAACAATATATATCTGTAATTTTGTATATAGGCAGTAAACAAAAGAAAATTTATTTGGGATGCAGGCTGCGACTTAACCACTCGGCAAAATAAGCTTAGAACTATTTCTACCATTAACCTAAAAATATAGCACAAACGCCACAAAAATAGTCACTTAAACTTGTTAAAGTCAAATTTTTTGGTAATTACTAATACACCGGAAGTTTCGGTTCTTCTGGCAAAAATTTTACAATCGCGTATCCACAAGTAGGTGAGTTTATTATCCTTCTTCAGCTCCCGCGCTTGCTTAAGCAGCAACTTACTGGTCGGGGTTAGATGATCACCTAGGTATAAGTTCAAGGTCGGGCCGCTGAGGCCGATTGAGGCTGTTGTAATGCCTTTACGTGCGCGAACTGCTGAAAGAAGCTGGTCCTTATAAATACGCCGAGTAAATTTAACGATAACAGCCGGCTCTCGAATATTCGAGGATCGTTCGTCGTCACCTCCGCCGCTATTGCCGTTATGTACCGCCTGAAAACGTCGAACCCGTTGAACTCCGTCGATATATTGGTTATGAAATTCTAACCCTACTACGGAGAATATGTCTTGGACGATGCTTAGTAGGTTTTCTCCCTTTTTGAATGGCAGGCCGGAGATTTCGATGTTATTTATTCTCGAGTATTGCTCCCGGGCTTCAATTTCATCCTGCAGGGTAGATACAGTTTTCATGACCGAATTTAGGTCGGATTGTAGTTTTAACACAGTTGTAGTTTTTTCCTCTACAAGGCCCATCCGGTCCTCTACAGTGGATAATCGAGGTTCGATCTCATTCAGTTTAGAGTCAATATTATGAATGCTATCCTTGCAGGTTTGCAAGTCCACCTGTAGTACACTAAATTCAGCTCGAAAATCCTTAATTTCCTTTATGACAGACGCAAACCCTTGTTCGAGTCTTTGCAAGACACTGGAGTCACTGGGGGTTGCAGGGGCTGGGACGCTGGTAGGTTTGTCTAACTTTTGTTAAGCGACGCCCGCGGCGGGTACATCTGTAGACATGAGGGTATTGCCGCCAGCGCGGCAAGTTACGCAGCGCCAACTCGCTTTTTTCTCGCTAGTCATTTTGCGGTGTGTAGTTTCGAGAAGGCCCGCGCAGCCGAAATGAAGATGTCCCTTACAATGACTACAAACCACAGCATCCAAAACTTCCAATTCGCACTTTGAACAATTCATTTTAATAGATAATTGTTTAAACACTTCAGACTAAAGGCAACTCTGCTACTAAGATAATAAGGTCTATTTTGTCATGAATGAGGCAAGTTCTCACGGCGTAAACAAATCGACGCTTATCTTAAACAACTCGGTATCTCAAAATGTGTGTTTTTTCAGGAGAGAGCTTTAAAAAAAACACAAAAAATAATTACTTATAACTTTTTATTACAAAAACCAATTGGAAATCTTCTTTTAGCCATAGCATCCTTTTTTATTTGAGAATGCGAAATAACAAAAATAAAATTAATAAATCGTATAATCAATACAAAAAAAAA
>JALPQI010004741.1:0-30205 GCA_025490895.1 Thaumatotibia leucotreta
CTAATGAAATTTCTGCATTTAATTTTTAGGAAACGTTCGTGTGGTGACATCTACCCGGTTTTTTAGAAGACACCTATTCCAATTTTCTAAAACAGGAATACAGCGCCATCTATGATCAAAGGATGAAATTAGATAAAAATATTTTTAACAATTTCTATGTTGTCTTCAAAATACTTAGATATTATGTAAGTTCCTATAAATTGTATGAAACAAATACACACAAACTACCTTACATCAGTTCCGATAAAAAATATCTGACAATAAAATCTTATTAGAATTCGTAGTCAATCAGAACGTCTGGCGCCACCTATTGCTGAGTAGACAAACTAAACCTCTCATGTCGGTAAAGCAGTACACCGAATGCTTCGGGACGCAATTTTCGGCATAGAAAAAAAGTTGAACTTTTGTTTCATTGCCAGTACGAACACAACGGAGTTTTTAAAGAGGGAATGAAAGTGGTCGAATTTTACATTAGGTCTCTTTGAAAACTTTTAGTCCTTTGTATAGTTTGGAGAACTCTGGAAGTTGACTACCTACTTTCTTTTAAAAAGTAACATTGTTTTTTTATGCTAGGGAAGAATTCCTTTTTTTATGTTTTGAAAGGTCTTAAGATGGGTTGGACGTTGGTCACGAACTTACAGCCTTGTGGTTTGTATGAATCCTCCTAGTTTTCAGAATGTTCTTTATCTTTCAGCAAAGTTACACATAAGTCACTTGTATTTTTTTGTAGACAAGGTAAGGAAGTTTTACATTTTATGAAAGTACGTTGGTAAATTGGTTAGTTTAATTCTGTTCCATTTGTAAATTTGATCACATTTGCATCGTTTATTACTCGGAAATTATTAATGTTATTTCGTGAAATTATAATTTGCCTAATTGACGCCATCAAAGTATTATATACAAGTTCTTAAATACCCATAGGTATTTCATCTATTATTATGAACTTGCCTGCACTTTTAAAATGCTTCTTATTTTAATAGAAACAGCTAATATTAATATACATAGTTATAGAGGATAATATAATAACTATAATAAGTAAGTAACTTTTTTTTGTCGTTCCACAATATTTTTATGAATCTGTATATTTTATGTTATTTTTACTAAGAATTAAGAACTCTTTGAATACTTTTAGGTTTAGTTAGTGACCACATCGTTTTTCTTCTATTTTTTTACCACGTCTTTGTTTGACGGTAGCAACATTCAAAATACATGATTATTTCGGGACTCGTGATTATGAGTATTATTCAATATTATTTGTAAACCTTTGTACTTTGCCTACGATAAAGTAACAAAAAAAACTGCACACCACGATTGGAAAAATTGGTCCTAATGATAATAACATATTGGGAAAGATCAGACAGCCACCCCCATTTCACTCTTATTTCAGTGTTTATACTCGTACAACGTTTATAGGTAGAGGCAGTGGGGTGACTTGACATGGCTGAGTAGAGCGTGGGTTCAAAACGCTTTCGGGTTTTTGTATGTCTTCATTAGACGGTGTTGAGGGTTCTATTTCTATTTCGTTTAGGTATTACACAATATGTAAGTAACATAACGGAAAGCTAGATTATTAAACAGAGGCGTAGTTTTTTTATGTATTGTTTTTAGAAATGAAAGTATTACAGCAAATTTTACCTCGTAATGGACGAGGTAATTAATTATCTCCCTTAAATAATTTAGAAATGTTATGTCGAAATTTGTAAGTAGCAAATACATACTCTGAAGTTTTTTTTTTTATTTCTACATAAAATAAAAACAAACAATATAAGGACTTCATTAATTATCATCCCGACTGAATAATTGTCGCGGGTAAAAGAAGAAAATATTTTTATCGGCTTTTTTTCATTAATTCCAACAAGGTTTTTTTTATAAAATTATCTATGTTAATAGGAGAGACCTGAGTCCTGCAGTGGACTGAAGTAGGCTAATGATGATGATAATGTATATACCTCTATATTTTTCTAGCAGGAACGAGAGATTGACAACAAAACATCGACATAATTGTTATCGATAAGTCTTGTAGAAGTCGATAAATAAATTTAATAAGTAAATAATGCGCCGTAACTTATAGATAAATTACAAGAATGCAAATCATATTTAAAACGCAGTTTTATTTTTTTTAGTTTTTCTAATGAAAACCCATCAAAAGAACAAAGACTAATAAAAAAAAAATCTCTAACGCCATAGGCAACGATTAAGATGGAGTATACGATTTTAGGGATTGAAGATTCACTGACCATTTTTTGATTTGATTGATGACAGGCAGCAGCGTCATCATAGAGGACACATTACTGCGATCGCCAATCCGCTTGCCCAGCGTGATGATTATGGGCATTTACCTCCTAATGCGTATAGTTAGTAGGAGAGGCCTTACGTCCAGCAGTGGACTGAGATATGCTGATGATATCATTAGATTTTTAAAAACAAAGCCTAGATGGATCCTGTATTTCTTGGTTACCAGATTTTACGAAGTTAGCATTTTTATGAGAATAGGGTGTACCTACTCATCGATAATAGTTATATCGATGTTCCATTTTGTCAATCTCTCGTTCCTGCTAGAAAAATATCTAGGTATAATGTACCTACCGTTTTGATTTGGGATCGTCAACTCGATATCAGATCGACAAAATTTTCTACCGACTGATACAGCTCTCGATTGATTGACTAGAAAATCGTAATATTATGGGTATATAATACATTTACGTTGCCTTGAAAAATTAAAGATTCTTGTAAAAATAACGAAAGAAAAATGTGAAATAAGTAGATTAAAAGTCAATATTCATAGTTTATATTTGTTCCAATTAGAGTAACACAATCAACAACGCTGCGATACAATTAGGATACGGAAGTTGTGACATAGAACTGTCAAAAGTTTGATTTTAGTTACGAAAATTACTTTTACTGAATTCAGACGTTCGTAAAATTCCTTTGACAGTTTCATGTTTTATAGAATCGTGCATATAATTTTATTTTTAGGGAATAGACAGATAAGTTTCTGTAGTGTATACAATACACTATTTTATAAGACAATCGAAAAAATATAGACAGATATATTTTTTAAATGAATTCTTAAAGTGCAACCAAAACACGTTGATACCTGCAGCATTGCAACGCTCGTTTTTGTCTTTAAGTTTATATAAGAAACCTAATGTTATAGTTCTTTGGCGAGCGAGAATACAGCGTGTGTATTTGATACGGGCGAATATTTTAGTGGCGATTACTATCGGACCTAGGGAACCTATTTACATAAATTTATTTTAGAAATTAAGGTTTTTTTTTTCATACAAAATAATTGAGCCCGCAATGTATTGCATCCACTGGTAGCCATATTACTTAAAGTAGACATAAGTATCTAAACGTCATACGAGTCTCATGTCAGTTGGCCGGCATACATTGCTGCTGGGTTGCACTTTAGAAAAATCATTACACCTAATCAACAACAAAATTTAATGAAATGGTTATCTTATACGACTCGTAGGATCAGATATTATAGCTGGATTAATTATTCGCCCGTATCAAATACCCACGCTGTATATACCTACATAATATAAACTACACACGGTAAAGACACATGAATTTTTCAAGGTTAAAGACAAATAAGGTAACTAAATAGACAGGTAAATGTAATGTTTCCAATATTTATTACAGAAAAAACTTTAAAACGTGCATAATAAAACAATATTGTGAATTAATGTAATATTTAATGCCATTTTCGTGAACGGTACCTACTTTAATTAAATTCACATGACCTACCAATTTAATTTCAATAATTATTTCAATTTATTCACACAGGTGCGTATTATCGCGTCCATAACAATTTAGTATATTGTAAAATAGCACAGTGTAAACAATTTAATTTAGAACAAGAGTTTTGAGCGACATTTAATAAGTAACAATTTGTGTGTATATGATAAGATGGCAACGGAGATAATTGGCGGGGTCCCTGGCAACATTGTCGTGTGGTCGTTTCTGTAACAATAATAACAGATATTAATTTAATTGTCAGGTGAATTGGTTGTAATTTTCTTGTTAGTGACTGTGTACAGTTCTTGACGTTAAGAGAAGAGGGGCGTAAGAGGAAAGAGGTGTAAGTGGTATGTAGTCTTTTCTTAGTTTTTTTGCCGATTATCACTTGCTCTGCAAATTTTTGCCGATGATTAAGCTAACTACATTATAAAATTATTCCTTGTCAACGGAATTGACAAGCCGAATTTTCAAAGATACACTGTGAAACGTTACAGTTAATTACTGAATTTTCCGCGAGATTAAATTGTTGGAATTTATGGATAACGCCATAAATCCCAAATCTTCCAAGATTTTTTTCAGATCTGAGGTAAGGTATGTATTTGTTGCGGTCCCATAGAGTACAAATATCCAACATCGCAGTTTCTTCCTTCAAAATTTAACCAAAAAAATCAAAATTATGAAAATTTTACTTTAAGAAAATACTATGTCCGCATGTTGCGATGTTTTTGAGGTCTATATTTTTTACTTGTGTTCGTATGCAATGTATTGTGTTGTGTGTAAATAGCAATGTTATCAATTAAAATGATATAAATATCATAAGTAGCAAAACGTAAATAATAATTATTAAATGCTATATATTGATTGATTGTAAATAGGTATCTGCTTGGGACTCGGTATTCTAACGTCTGATCAAGAGAAAGAAGAAGAAGTTCAAATATGAATAATTAAAAATAACCACAGAAGAAAAAGCCACGACTAGATAGATCCATAGGCGGTAGCTGCAAAACTATCCAAGGCGCCATTTTGCAATCGTATACTATAAGCTATAAATTTAATCATGTGACCATAATAATGTATGGAAATGGTCATGGACTTTTCGTTCAAATCTGTCATTCTCATACATTTATTACTTATCGCTTATCGTATGCGATTGCAGAATGGCATCTTGGCTAGACCTGCTGATGATTATTAGAATGATTTCAAAATCTTTATGAATGCTGACTCTACTCTATTGTTAGGATTATGTTGCATTGGTTGCCATGGAAACCGCTGACTTACAAGCTACGGGGAAATTATGCCCGGAACCGCGGTGGATCGTAAATAGTTGCTTGCATGCTAGCCGGAACTTTTTCAGTTATTTTTAGGACTCCATAGCCGAGGAGGTAAAAACGCAAACCTTAATTTCATAATGGGTCAATTGCAAAAAAAAGTACATAGTTAAAGGAAAAACAAAATAAAACGTTAATTTGTGTTACGAAGTTCAATTTTGTGTTACAACTTTTGGCAGTGAAAATACGCAACATATTAAAACTTTCTATGAGCCATTTTGATTTGCTGGTGGTAGGACCTCGTGCAGGGTCCGCCCGGATAGCTACCACCGTTTTACCTGTTAACCTGCCGCTAAATAGTTAGTACTGTGTTCCGGTTCGGGGGTAAGATAGCCGGTGTGATTACTGGCATAGAGGCAATCCATCTGTCCTCAGGACAGGCAGCGCATAGGCGATTTCTTGGTCACTATGTCCATGGGCCTCAGTTCCCGCTTTCCATCAGGTGGGCTGAGAGCTCAGTTGTCTACCATCGACACATAAAAAAAATGACTGATCAAAAAGACGCGCCAACATATATGACACCTATTTCTACTGCCAAAGGTTACGGGACAAAGTACACATTATAATTAGTACGACTAACTTTCGTAACACAATCTAAATGGATGCAACTTTACTGGGGAAGGAGACGGGTTGTTTGCAATAAATTCCTAAATAGTTTGGTTTATTGAAAACAAAAGAGCGTGGCCGTGTTTGAATAAAGAATCGGGCTTTGCCCCCAACATTTTTTTTAAAGAGCTTTAATCACAAATATTGTTTACGGTAAGTATGATCTTTCTATACCTAAGTATTTGTTATTTTTTGAGATAAGGTTTTTTCATTTACCTATACACATTTTTTTTTTTAACATTGGCCAATGTGATTCAGTTGAACTTTTGGGAAAATAATATACTCGTACATGTAATGAATGACTCCAATATTCTTGAAATAATATCTAAAAAAGCCATAAAATATTTTTGTTAAAAGTAGGGACTAAAACTTCAATATCGTCGATTGTAATATGAATTAATGTAACCACCAAAATGACGAAATTGAGTTAATTATACCATTCGACTGCAAATTTCCTGCTCTTTCGAACGGTGTATTTAAAATTTTGATATTCGGAAAAAAATTTCGATTACGTTGACAAAAACGTTGCCATTTTATTAGGTTTCTATGTTTTTTATTAACGTATGTAAAGGTTTCTAAAAATCATAGACAATATTTTAACGTAAGTACGAATTTGTAAGTACAAAGCATGTCTTTCCTAATGTTCTCACCATATTTTTATAAACGTCACTGCTGTAAGAGCCGTCTGCATTGTATGGCTCATAAGCAATTCGGTGTCAATTTGTGAGTTACACTAAATTCTGAAATCCACTTTTGATGATTTTCATTAATTTGTTAACGTATCTCCAATTTTTTTTGAAAATATTTAACGTAAGCACCAGCCATTTCCTGAATTATAAGTGTGGTCGCAGTTAGTAACTGTCTATCAAATACACCTCTCAAAAATAAAACAAACAAGATAAACATCATTTCAATAGGATAATTAACTAAAAAGATACAACATACTTTATAAATGTCTATTTCGTTTTTTGGCCCTCCTGAAAAGTCGTCATTTGGTGGTTACATTAATTCATATTACAACTGACGATATTTTTTCTCGTGTTTCAGAATATCGTCACCTATACTTATTTGTCGTGTGATGGCCTACATAAATGCCTAAATATAGTTTTTTTTTTTCAAAATAATCCAATACTTCATACTACAAAATGTCCCGAGTAAAGTCGACGTACGAAGCACCTTACCCAGTTACCCACCTTATTAAAATACCCCCTACACCCACGCATTCTAATGCCTAAACTTCGAAACTGTCAATCACGTATTACGCATTACCTACGGCAGGGGTAGCGAACCCCACGGTTTGCGTGGGGTGGTGTCTCGTGCCTCCATATTTTTTTGTTTAATCGATCTTCTAATATTGAATTTGGCGTGTTATGTGTTATGTTGCAGCTGTGAAGTAAATTCTGAGGCATGAAGGGTCGATTCCATAAAAAATCGTAAAAACCCTTTAATTATAACAAAATTTAATATCATATTTTTTGTGTTACGATTTTGTGTAACAACTTTTACGAATGAAAAGAAATCACAGACATAAAAAAATTCTGTGAGCGATCAATAAAACGCACTTACATTTTTTAAAGCCACGTTTTTTTACTACCAGAGTTTATTGGACAGTGTATACAGTATGCATCTCTAACTTTTGTAACACACTTGACGCGTTCGTGATTTTTATTTTGATTAAAGCCTTAATTTTTTTTTGCAATCGTCCCTGATCATGATTCTAATAACGGAAATAATAACATAATAGTTGACATTTCAATATTTGTTTGAATTAAAAGTATCACTGACAATGGTCAAATAATAGTACATTAGTTACATTACTATAGAGGCCGGGACGAAAGGGGTTGCCGGCCGAAGACATACATATAGAAGGCCGAGCGAAGCGAGGAGCTTTTCTCAAACATGCAATAAAATAAACAACAAAAACATTTTTTTTGCCAGAATGAATCATGATGCCTGTGCCACAAATTTATGTGGAATGAAATTAAAAAAGAGCACTTCTCCGACCTAGGTCTTCGAATTTTTGTATTTAATTACATTAACGATCTCTTGTCCTAGTCGCACGTGAAACGTCATACTCCGCTTCGTTTGTCAGCCTCCGTAGCCTAGTTGGTAGTGACCCTGCCTACGAAGCTGGAGGTTCCGGGTTCGAATCCCGGCGAGGGCATTCTTTGTGTATTCATTTATCACAAATGTTTGTTCCTTGGTCATGGCTGTCTATGTATTTAAGTATCTATATGTATCTATCTATTATATATATCGTCGCCTGGTACCCACATCACAAGCCTTAATTGAGCTTACCGTGGGACTAGGTCGATTTGTGTAAGATGTCCCAAGGTATTTATTTATTTATTAATACTTCGCAGCCTATTATAAGGAACATAACCACAATATTTCATTGCAAATTGGAGAAAATGTATCTTTTGAAGATTGTTGATGGGCAGCAGAATCTTCACAGTGGAGTAGACACACTATTGTGGGGCAATTATGGGGATTTATCTCCTAATGCGACCATACGTACCTTTGTCCAGCAGTGCAGTGATTATAGGCTGATGATGTCACGTGATGTTGATACAATTTATGGTTTTACTTGTGAAGAATACGGCCCCAGTAATATAATCACTACATACATCATATAATAAAACAAAGTCGCTTTCTCTATCTCTATATCCCTATGTATGCTTAAATCTTTTTTTAAATATTTAGTAAACTTTTTTTAATTAGATACAGTGATTCAAGAGTAGGGTTTCCAGACGTACTGTAATATAAAGTATTGTATTGTATTTTCTTCTATGTACTAAGTACATAGAGGAAAAGTACATTGTACTTTATTACTTACGAGTCGCTTAAAGTACGTACCTACTTTATTTTGAATTTAATTGATAACTCAACTAAAATAGCCAGTAATCTCCTGTTAAATATCCTCTAGATACTGTATTTTTTTCTGTGTGTGCTTTATTTTTTCATCATTTAAACCAAAATATAGGTACTGAATATCTCAGAACAAAATATGGCAACCCTGTTCAAGACGAAGGTTTTTGAGGTATCGCGAAAATCGAAATTCGTAAATTTCGAGCATTTTCCCTGTTACTCAAACGAAGACGTCATTAGAGTGAGAGAGACAAATCCTTGAAATTTACGAATTTAGTTGTTCGCAGTATTGTACCCTAACAAAGCCGGGCGGGTCGCTAGTTGGTAATAATTTATTTACTACGTACTACGAAGCTCTTACGAATCTTATCGATATATTATCTTACGAAGCTTATCCTGGGTTTGAATCCCGGTGAATGTTTAGGGTACTCAGTCGTAGCTTTTTCTGTCTTAAAAGTATAGTATAGGTACCTGTTTACGAGTTAAATATCAAAATATAAAGGGTGGTCGCAAAATAAGTACGTTCCCGTCACCAGTAGGGTATCGTGACGCAGATAAGGGTATTTTTTTATTAATTAGTTAGTTTCAGATGTAGCAGTAGTAAGTGTAAATAGTAGAACCTAGTTACTACTGTTTTAGGTGATAAAAAATCTCTTCTTAATTATCTTCATATCAATTGTTCCAAACCCCAAAGATCCAAATCTTTAAAACCGCATCCGTCCTAGAGACTCAAAATGCCTTTTATCTGCACACAATGTGCACACGAGGGGGGGGGACCATTAATAACCGGATTAGGGGGCAGAAGGAACGAATTGGGAAGAAACCGCCGGGGGCAAGATTTATCGTGTACTTAGCATAAGTTGGGTGCGTTTTTCATTTATTTCCTATTGGCTGTCGGTGAAATATACGAGGCTGTTTAGGCCTCTTAGATAAATAATTTATGAGGTTTAGAGTTTTTGGGATTTTTGATGGAATGAGGGTGACTTTTAATTCCTTAATTTTGAGATTCTGGTTCTTTTGACTGTTTTCAGTATCTTTGTAGCTAAAAAAAAACTATAAATACCTATCCATACATAGTCTGTTTTTCTGTATCTAGAAACTACCTACGAAAAAAGCGAATTATTTTTTTTTATTTTTTCGTTTACAATGTATGGGTATTCGCATATTTCTAGCTAACGAAACATTTTATGTTCTTTTATTATTTTTGGGTACTGTTACAAAATATTTATATAGGTATGACAGGGTATTTCCCCTATCACGATTGAAAGGACCCGTAGGAAACCTAAGTAAATAAAGATAAAGCTTGTAAAATTAACTAATATCCTAAGAATATACTATTGCTTTTCATATATAAACATTTAATACACATATCTGTTAATCATAACATTCAAAACGTATATATTAAATATATCCACCCTACCTAAACCATGCACCAATTTTTATATACCAATTCCCTATTTCCCCAATCATCGATTTGGCTTCAGAAACCCCAAAAATCACAAAAAGCAAACAGCTCAAACCATAAAATCCTTTGAAGGAAAATCAGCCTAAAGGATAAAAATAGAAAACTGAAATTACTTTTAATTGTTACGGCAGTTGTTACCTTTTAGTTTGAAACGGTAAATCAGTCCACGTTTAATCAAATCGTAATACACCGCGATCTCAGCGATGATTAGCATTAATCAAATCATGCTGAAGATAGGAATTTATAGAGTTGTTAAAACTTGATAATAAATAGAGTACATTATTATTTATTTATTTCTAACTAACTTCGTACTTCATTTTGAAATTGTTGCATTGTATTTAGTCCCGAATTTAAAGACTTTTGGTTTCTTAATATTTAAAAATTCCGGAATGTGAATCTGTGGGATAGATGAATGATAAATATATTAATATATACTAATATACAATATACGGTATATATTAATATATAATATACGGTATTCTCAGTTTTGTATATCTCTTATGTACTGCTGTTGATGCCCCAAATAAATAAAATAATAAATAAATAAAAATATCTTTTAAGTTTTGATCGATCGAAATCTGTAACCGACGAAAATATTTACGTAGTGATTTATTTACTTTCCCTTCAATATTTCATATTTTCAAATTAATTGAAATTTCAATTGATAATTTTAAATTATCCTTTCTCTATTTAATATACTGGACGAAACCGAACGATAGAAACTGAAAAATGGACCCACAATACTGAATTTCATAAAAATTTCATACTCGTGTTAAACATTTTTTCCTGCTCTCTCTAGTTCCTCGAAGACAAACCCGAGGTAATTGATAATTGCCTGGAATTACCCAGGACTCAAGCCCGGGATCGCCGCTCTATTTAACTAATCATTGTTCGACGAGTTAGTGACTTGAGTGGGATTTCCTATCATATTCATTTATTTTATATTAATTATTGATTTTTATACAATTTGTACCGTTTAATAAACTTTTTTATTTTTTATTTCGGAGGTAACACAAAAAATCAAACAAGAAACAGCAACTAAACAAACATGCATATATACAGATTTTCTTTGGATATATGTATCTCACTAAGAACATTGGCTGAATTATGGGCTGTAATGTAATATCCATAATGAAAATTATTTGTAAAAATCCATAATAGTAAGTACATCATTGAATATACAAATTCATGAGCATTATGCATGTAAGATAAAGTAAGTGGGCTTCAGATGTGAAATAAATAAACTAAAGCAAATAAAGTCCAAAAAATTAAATAAGATAGTGTTATGAAAACCCTCGTTATGAAGCTTTAATAAAAAACTCGAGTTTATTTGAAAAATCATTTCGTTTTAGCAACTCTCTCTAATTCCTTAGGAGACAAACTGCAGCTAATTGATAATTGCCCGGAATTACCCGAGTCCCGGCCTCACGGGATTCAAGCCCGAGATCGCCGCTCTATTTAACTAATCATTGGTCCGCGAGGTACTGATGAGAGCGGGATTTTTTATTGGGTTGAATATTATTACCTCCAATAGAAGGTAATATTATGTTATTATGGTTATCCTTACTAGTTAGCAATATGAGATTATTCAGTATTAAGTGGTTACTTTTTGAATCACAATGAATATACTTTTTTTACTGGTAGTGCATAAACAAATTTAAAATATCAAAAAAAATAGTTGTCCGTAAATGACACAATACATCTTATAAAATATATTTTACTTATTTTGACATTAAAAATGCATGTGTAAAATCTGTCGGCATACTCATGACCACCCTGTATAAATACATCAAAACATCTAATTGTAGCATTATTTGATGTTTTCTTTAGCCCAGTGGGCTGGTTCAAAAGAGCTGTGTTTGCGCGGCAATCGGGAACTGGCGCCGGGTAATCTTTAACGTTGCTTTTTTGGGTTCCCTAGGTACCTATTTAAAAAAAAGTTACTTGTTTTTGAACTTATTTATATATTTAATCTTTATTGCACAAAAAGAATAATACATAATATTTTCTTCGGTTACCGCGAGGATTACTCATGAAATAAAACTATGAAAACAGATAAACTCGCGTATATTAACTAGTTTTAACTTCATTCCGACGTTTCGAACACTTTACAGGGTTCGTGGTCTGCGGATGACAGACCGCAGACCACGAACCCTTTTATTTCAAGAATAATACAATTGTGCAAAAGGCGGAATTAATGCTACAAGGCATTCTCTACCAGTCAGCCTTCGGGCAAAGCAGAAAATATGTAGGCGGTGCGATAACAGAGTTAAAGTTACAAAAAAAGGGTAAATAGTATAACTTAACTGATAATTTAATATTAAGAAAACACAATATATACTACTTTTGAGAAAACATAAATCAAATTATTTATTAAGTAAATATTTTGGTTTGTGCTTTTTATTTTTTCCCCAGTAGTCACACTACTTAATACTATCTGATTCGATCCCCACCTCAGACGTTGGTGATCTTGGTCGTTCTTTTTCTTTGGTATATGACATCCAATAATTTAACTTATTATTATTATAAGTATAAAAAAGCAGGAGGTTCTCGTTTTGACTGATTTTCTCGGATTCTGTTTGTATATTACTTGATATCTCCTTTGTTTCATCGAACGGATATAACCCAGAGATTTGCCAAAGGGACTAAGTCGGGGTCTGATGATGGAATTTTGGAGAAATATCCTAAAATCGTTTTTTATTTATTTTTTATTGGTGATAATATTGATACGTATAATAAAAATACAAGCTAGTAAAAAACAGGATGTTGAAAAATAAAAACGCAATGTGTGTGTCGACAACTAACACTAGAAATAGAAATTACAGTATCACGCTTTTACTGTCAAGTCAGACTAAACTTTTTATGTATTTATAAGAGGATTTTGACAAATATTTTATTAATTCCATGTTTTGACGTCATAACACAGACTATAACGGGAATTCGCGATTTTTTCTATTTGAACTAAAATAAAAACAGAAACTACTGTAATATACAGGATGATTATTACGGTCAAATACAATTTAAACGAACATTTTTTAAAGTGAAAATCAAAATACGAATGGTCAATGGAAAGAACATGTCAGTCAATTCAAATAACAGAAGGGAATACCACCTTACTTTAAACAGAATATGGTGTGAATTTGCCCTGATTTTTTTAAGCACTGGGCGTGTTTGACCCTTCATATATTGAATTTAGGATTGCAACAAAATCATTCAAGCCTTTAAAATAAGCCATAGATAGAAAATTACTAATAATACATAAAAAAAAATCTTAATTAAAAATGGCAACAGAACCCATAGAACGTCCCCGGCCGTGGCACATAAGCCCGCATGCGAGGGCCCGCCCCCGCCCGCGGCCCTCCGGAGGAAAAGCGAGGGAAACCAAGATGGCGGCCGTCGACGCTCGTGCGATTGTACCCGCGATTTTTAGCCGGCGTAAAAAAAGGAGGTTCTCAATTCCAGAGATTTTTTTTATGTACGTTACGGGCGGCCGTTGACGTTCGCGATTGTAACCGCGATTTTCCCCGACTTCAAGAAAGGTGGTTCTCAATTCTACTGTTTTTTTTTATGTATGTTAAATACAGATGGCGGCCATCGACGCTCGTGCGTCGCTGTGATTGTACCCGCGATTTTTAACCGGCGTAAAAAAAGGAGGTTCTCAATTCAACAGTTTTTTATGTATGTATGTTACAGATGGCGGCCGTTGAAGTTTGTGCGTCGCTCCGATTGTGCCCGCGATTTTTAGGCGACGTAAAAAAAGGAGGTTCTCAATTCCACAGATTTTTTTATGTATGTTACAGATGGCGGCCGTTGACGCTCGCGCGTCGCTCAGATTATGGCCGCAATATTTGACCGACTTCATAAAGGAGGCTCGACTTCATAAAGGAGGTTCTCAATTCCACAGATTTTTTTTGTATGAATGTTACTCGATATCTAGAATCGTTAACTGATTTTTTAATTTTTTTATAGAACGGATATAACCCCGAGATTGGATCCGTTGGCATCAAGTACGGGTCTGATGAAGTAGGATCTTGGATAAATCGGATATTTTTATTTTTTAATTTGGTTGTTATGTTTGTTTTATTAGTAATATATTTTTATTATATTTAAAATAAATTTAATTGAATAATTTTAATTAGACTATTATTATGTTTTCTTCTTTTTGCATTGGTTTGATTCACAACACGTCAATATAAACTCAATTTGTTACCTGTTTTTTTTAAGTATTCTTTTTAATTTATTCGTGAAATCACAGACACTTACGGTCACGTTTACTTAAGATTTTTCGCTTTGTTAAAACAGTTTAGAAATTAAAAAAAATTTACAAAATGGAAAACAAGATTTAATTAGAAAACCTTTTATATTTTTATTTTCATTGGCACACGTTCAAACGTGACATTAACAAAAAGCTAATTTACCTGCATCAAAACTCTAAACAAAAACGCATAAAAATTATCACAAATTAAGTTCAATTATGACGCTTTTATAAACCGGCTATTATCACGGGTCCTTAAAATACAATTATAACATAATAACAATCTTTAAGACATCTAAGAGCAATTAAAGACAAGCCACAATTAGCACCCCCACAAAAAACGCAATGACGTCATTAAAACCACCCATTAAGATACCTAACTGTCAAATTAGAAAACCCTCCGAGCTATTACCGCCTTATGCTGTACTTCGTTTTTTCCATTATTAAAAAGACAGCATTTGTGAGGGGACTATGAAAAAAATCGTGTTTTTTTGCTATTGCTGATTTTTGGTGAGGTTCTCGACTATAAATAAATAAATAAATTTCTTGGAACATCTTACACAAATCGACCTAGTCCCACGATAAGCTCAATTAAGGCTTGTGATGTAGGTACCAAGCGACGATATATTATATATGTAATAGATAGATGCTAAAATACATAGACAGCCATGACCAAGGAACAAATAATGCCCTCGCCGGGATTCGAACCCGGAACCTAAGGCTTCGTAGGTAGGTTTACTACCAACTAGGCTACGGAGGCTGACGAAGAAAGGGAGAAGAAAGGGATTTTAGGGGATTATAGGGGGAATTGTAATTTTATCGCAACCAATTATAACGTATGATGCATATGCCCTATTTCGAAAAAAAAAACTCGTAATGTAATAAATACCGCTATACATAACTAAACATATGTATCTGTGTTGATGCAAGATACGCCTAAGACCAAGACCAGACTTAGATGTTGTAAAGAAATAAAAAAAATATAGTCCATTTCTTAATTTTTTTTTGTCGAAATTCCATCCCCCTAAGCATGGTATGTAATAAGTTAATAACCACAAAATATAATACAATGAATCAAAATCGCCGATTGCACATTTAGGCCCAATTAGGCGCGTATTTTTTTAAATTAAGTTTTTTCGGTTATAATAAAATTGCGCCCCCTTATTATGGCAGTGACATCTTATTAAAATTTAGCCTCGAGCCAATCCGTGTAGCCGATTTCTTACACTTGAGGCCAGTACAAATGATTATGGGCAATTTAATTGAACAATTAGATTAAGTATGCGTTTTTTGTTTTTAATAAACTAATCGTTTGATTTTTACTTATTTAAAAATCTGAATTTGTAAAACGATTAAACAGATTAGTTTTATTATTTTAGTTGGTTGACATTTATTACGGTTGTATTAAATCATTCTTATATTAATTTGCTTATCGATTATCTGATTCGAATACCTAACGAAAAAATATACACAACTAATATTATGACGTATCTTTTTTAGTTTAGTCCAATTACTATGTAAAAAAAATATGTCTAATTGAACAAAATCACAACGCACTGTAGTCAGAAGTATTCTTATTTAACCGTATTTATATTTTGTAGTGTGCTACTTATAATCTTGTTTTCAGTTTCGAAATTTGTTTGGAACTTTCTTTTCTAGATAAAATTCCGTGTTACTAAAAAGTTGAAAATAAAGGTAAACAATAAATATACATTTTTATTTATACGTATGTCAATTATTGATTAATTTTACATTAGAAAAATAAAGCTCCCCTAAATTTAAAAAAAAAAGGTAAAATAATTCACTTTCTCAACGTAAATAAAGATTGTTCCTATTCTTTTTGTCTCGACGTGTACCAAGTCACCTTTAGACCAATTTCGGAATTCCCTTTTTCTCCTTTTATTTCATTTCAATAAAGCGCAATGTGGATGAGTAGTCAGTTGGAAATATTTTTGTTATCTCACCCAAATATCCCAAAAACGCCCTTCTATCCTTTGTATAAGGGTGAATATTCCATGCGCGTTGCGACAAACAGAATTGTATTAAATATTTTCCTAATAACGTGGCGGGGTGAGCCGGGGTGAAATTGGTTGTTATTTGAAATAAATTTTATATGAGATGAACGCATCCCCCTTCTCCCTTCTCGAGTATGCTTTGTTTTTTGTCGTTACTCTAGAGTTTTTAACTACGTCCTGGAAAAGGATGTTTTAATAAAATATGTATTTTGTAGATATGGCGTTACTGCCGCGGGCAGGAGTGCACAATGAGATGCTTGGTGTCGTTTTGTTTATTAGAAAACAATAGAACTCTGAAGTGCAAATAAGTAAAGCCTGGCAACTTCCTATTTGACCCTCGCCATATGCGAATTATCAGTGATATTAATTTCTTCTACTGGCAATGACTAGTATGACTACTCTTTGACATCAGCAGTGTTATTCACTAAGGAAACCGCCTCGCTGTCAGCGCTGTGACAGCGCTGCGGCAGCGTCGAGCCTAAAAATGGTATTCACTAATGTACTTTAAACGACACTAGCGCTCGGCGACGAATGCGGCGTGAGCTGGAACTACACTGCGTCGAGAGTTTGACGTTTAATGTATCAACTTCGTATTCTCTAACGAAAAACAGCGACGAACTAGCCCGCAACCTCACTCACAGCCTCGATTCCTAATGTCAAATCAAACAGCGAGGATTTTAGACAAGGCTGTCTCGACATCGAGCTCGTTGACGAACGCAGCGTCGAATGTGTGAATAAGAGAATAGCATAGCAGACGTTAAATGTTATCGACTGTCACCTATGTAAACAAAAATAAAATGCAGAAAAATACCGAAAAAGATTCTAAAAGATGCAAGAAAAATCATGTCAAATACAATGAAATATTTAAACCACAGAAAGGATGAAGGATTGTATATGTATAGCAATGTTTTACAATTTGTCACTGACATACCGGTACCGACTGATACTTTATAGTGCAGTTGTATTGAACTGATTATTATATATAATGGGAGTTGTATAAAACAAATTGATACGAACTATAATGTAGCTTCAAAACTTCAAGTCAAAGATCGAAGCACAAAAAGTGTCAAATATATGAATACACAGTTCTGTAAAGTCGTGTATACTATTTTTTTAACATATTTCGCGCATCTATAAATATTTTGCCTTGTATTACATGGACTTATTAGTTGAGCACTATAATTACCGACTCTATGACATCATTATACATATAAATAACATAGGTACAGTCGGGTTCAAAATTGCATGGACAGTTTATGAATGAATTCATTCATAAATCGTCCATGCAATTTTGTACGCCACTGTACTTACTAATTAGAATGCTGTCAAATAACATCAAAAATCTACTCACCATTTTTCAAACCGGCAGTAACTACGACTGTCGAAAACTTCCAACAAATCCTTCACGGCCACATAAACTTTTATTTTCTTAAATTAATTAAAAACTGAATTGGGTTAAATCACAACTTAACACTTCGCCTGCCCGTCACTCGGCGGGTTAACTCTTCTACTGCCGGTTGTGCGTTTTGTTCGGGATAATGAATTCCAGTTTTTTTCACCTCGTGCTTTGGGTAGACGAATTGCAGTGGGGCGACCATAGTTTTATATTTATTTTTATTGAACAACTCAAGTTATTTTTAAAAAATGTTTTTTGAGGTTTAATTTTTAAATAGTAACACTACTATATACATACATAGTAATTATATACATAGTAGTAGGTATATAATTTCGAAAGGTAGATTCGGCGTTGGTAATCTTGGTAGGTATATAGGACATCAAATTTTTTTAAAGTAGAATATTTTGTCAAGATTCTGACATAATTTTTTTGCACATCAAAAAGCAATGAAACAGGGTCGAATGGACATAGTATAATATCTATATGGGTAGTTAAATATATTTAGATAATTCATTATAATATTTTTTTTTTTTTTTTTTTTATATGAAATAGGCTTACTCATGGCCACAGACTAGCCAAGGGCAGAGACGTGGCCTACGATGGAGTGAGTTTGCCCAGAAGGTGCCTATTCACCCTTGACTTGAAGGTTGACGGGTTATATGATCTTGGAAATATTTTATGATGAATGCAAATCAGATACAAGAAATTTAATATTAGCTATGTAAAACCGAATTTATGCGTGCGTATTTACGTTAAAATGCAATTTTGCAAATCTTATATACTTAATAATTGTTTGTTTCTGTGATTTTAAATCTAAAACATAGATTGAAATTTCTAGTGTGATTTCAAATCGAAAATGTAAAAAGTATTTCTTTATTTCATATTAATTTTACGTCCTCATTTTAGGGCGAATAAATATTAAAACATTTTAATATTTTTTATCTTATTGGATATAAATATTACCTACACTACAAAGTATTATTGATATAGATACCCTAGAGTAGGTACCTATTAATTGTTTTTAGTGAAGACTCATTTGTCCTTCATATTTCGTGCGTAAAGGCACCCTATTCATGATTCTTATGAATTTATAAATATTCCGGTTCTTCATAAAAGGTTCGACTCTTTTATTGAAAGTCGCGCAAAAACGAGAACACAATTACAGTAAAAAACCGAAAATTTTTTTTATGATATTTAAAGTGATCTCCATAACTCCTCTGCCAACGATTTGTTTTCGCACAACGCATCAGTATTGCGATACAGCGAGGAAATTTAGCATCCTCCGTACAATGCCACAAGGGCCAATCTTAGATATAGCTTAGGTTAGTTAGATTTAATTTATGTATATAAACTGCACAGTTTTGTTTCTGATAAATAAAATAAGTAATCAACTAGGTAATTTCCTCATGTTAAGTACTTCCCTATTATTAATATTGATTAGGTAATTAGGTATGTTATAAAAACCAACACAAATTTGTGGAGCGCTCAGAAACTGTAAAATAATCACTTTTTTCTTATTTATTTCAACTATTTTTCCTCACAGTTAATTTATTTTTTTTATATCGTGTTTTATATAGATGCTTGTTAATTCATTATACGAGTATATTGCGTTAGGTACATATTATGATATTTTATTTATCTATCATACACTATGAATATTGAACACATAAAATGTAAGAAAATTGAATTTTTAATTGTTAAGCTGGTCCGTTACTAAACACCATTTTTTCTTAGTTAAATATGAAATGAATTTCAGTTAAATAATTACTATTGGTACTTTATGTTATATGTCATTTTTATATCACTTAATACTTTATTATTTAATCTAATATGCTTAAGCGTATACCTACGCTAAAGGCTAATAAAAACATGCATAAAATTATAGAATATTACGCAATCATTATATAAATAGGTTTCGTGTCAAAATGTTGTAATGCAAAGTTAAATCATGTTGAACCATAAATTAAACTGAAAATACCATAGTAGCATGAAATGGCTATTTGTACATAATTACTCTAAGCTATGGTAACAAGAAATATTTAATGCTATAATAATTTAAAAGCCTGTTTCGTGATTTCAAATGAATACATAATTATAACAATTATTGTTTTAATAGCACATTTATGCTTGAAA
This sequence comes from Thaumatotibia leucotreta, assembly GCA_025490895.1. Classification (NCBI taxonomy): domain Eukaryota; kingdom Metazoa; phylum Arthropoda; class Insecta; order Lepidoptera; family Tortricidae; genus Thaumatotibia; species Thaumatotibia leucotreta. The sequence goes on from JALPQI010004741.1 coordinate 19,814, forward strand.
AACGGAATACTTATAAATACAAAACTGTGTGCGTACAGTAAAGTGAAAAAATACGTATAAAGGTGGATTTAGACTAAATGAGCATTCACTCATTCTATCCCACACTCTACGATATCAACGAATTTCGACGAATCACTATTTGTGTAACGAACGAATTTTGTATAGTGGGGATAGAATGAGCGAACGTTCGTTTGGTTTAAATCCACCTTCTACATATTTTTGCAAACAAGTAATATTTCAGTTTTTTTTTTGTCATTGGGTACATCAAGATATACATGGTCGTTTTTTTAATAAATGATGCGCCAATGCCCTTAAGTCTTCATCAAAGATTATTTCTATACAAAATGTGACATCTCTTTAACGTGGAAGTGATCTCTAAGCCCCCATCCATTAAAATATGTTTAGCATAAATTATCATCTAAGACAGGATGTGTTTCCGCCATACGCCTTTTGTATCTTCTCGCCATTGCTACTAGATTTGCGCGTTCAAAATGTACCATGTACACCTTCACAATATTAGGCTGTAATTACTAAAAATACAAAAATACAAAATTGTTTATTGATAACAATTGTTACATGTCATAGAATAAATATTCATGCAGTATAATTTATTTTTGATTTATATTATATCTACATATATATTTTATATTTTTTATATTTTACAATATATATTTGTTAACTTTATTTTTTAATTCAATTGTTCAAATTCTTCCCTTTTAACATATATTTGGGTGAATTAATTATGATGATCATATTATTTAGTATTGCATACACTTATTTTGAGTTAGCCAATTAATTCGTAAAAACGTATGTTCATAGGATTCTGCAAAAAATACACAATTCATCTACTTAATTAGATCTCTTTGCGACATACTTACATAAAGCACATTACTGTTTTTGTAAGCACAGTTTTCAGTTTGCGACCTGCCAAAGGGTGAGACAACTCTCATTTGAATGCCGAAAACTGGTAAGTGATAGCCCTGGGAGCGCCGTTCTAAATACAAATTGATAAAAAATGAGTTGAGAACAAATTACAGAGGGTTCTGCGTGTTTTATTAGAATAATTATTAGAAATTTATGATGAGCTACCAACAAGAAAGTAGCAATCGGAGAAAAAAATCAATCAAAATTATACAAAATTATGATTTTTTCCTTATTTATACCTTATTATGGGCAAAATTATAAAAAAATCTAATAATATTATTTTCATACTCTCACGTTACACTTTATTCCAATGATAAATGTAACGAAAAAATACGTTGTCTATAATAAATTGCATTATTACGTATTTTAATCCTATAATTTATCTACTCGTAGTAGCTTGAGTGAAGAATCTATTGTGCATTTTTATTTCATTTTGTAGCCACAAACACTGCAGAAACTCAACTCCATAACGATATTAAACTGTTAACTAGCTCCCCAAAGAACCCTACAATCCGCGCCATTCATAGACAGTGCTCGCTTTGTTTTTTTTTTCAACTTTGTTAGTTCAGAAAGTAGGACATGCATCTCATTATGCTCTTTCATTTTTTTTCTGTAAAAACCGGTAACTCCATGAATAATATTTAATCATTAGTCTTTTTGAACCCGGAACGCACCTGGTTATTTTTTTTAAAACATTCGTTCATTAAATGTTTAGACTAGCGATTTGAATATGTTTGTTCCTTTTGACCGTGGAGTCAAATGATTGTAAGGCATTTTTTGCAATAAAAAAAAACAATACGAAAGTACGGCTGCAAAAGTGGGACAGTTTTTTAGCAACATTTGGGCAATATTTTATGATAATAATTGTTATGTTATTACACTTGCAATGCTAATTCGAATTTTAAAATTATTAAGTAAGATTTGGATTAATAAAAATAAGGGTTTTTGGTAACATTGAACGACAAGAGGCGGCTAAAACTCTATTTTATACCTACGTTGAGTACTAAATTGCTAAAAAATTTGAATGTAAATATTCATTACTATTTAAGTAATTACATTACTTTATTTGCGCATTAATTCTAAAAATAGTAAAAAATTCCTACATATTTAAGTGACCACTTATACTATGAATAATCATTTAAGCAATTTTATTGTTTTAATTCATACTCCAAGTTAGTTAATTAATTTGAAAGCCGAAAAACCGCCCTTTCGTGTAATTTACATAATTTAAGAATGCCCACGTCGGCCATACTTAAAGCAAGTTTAAAATTTGAAGTTCTTGTATAAGTTTAACTAATGAATTGACTGGCCTTCGATAAATTGTAAAAAGCATGTCATTAATGACTTGGAATGAGAGGCGCTTGCTAATGAACTTCTTCGTATACTTAACTTAATTAAGGCTTGTAAGGGAAATCATATATTTTTTCTTAACATTGCATAAAAGCAACAATTTATTTATTTGTGTTCACTTTGTAAGTAAATTAAGAGAAAATGTATTTTTTTACAGTTCTAAACTAACATAATATTTTTGTGTGAGATCTGTAAAAACTTTGATGACTTATAAAAAGTTGATAGGTGCGCACATTTTTATTAATTCTACAGCATAAAAATAATAATGTAATGAGATAAAAACATTTTTTTTCTCGTATGGAAATATACCTTAGCACGTATGCGTTATTTAATAGTCTTACATTAGCTGCAAATAAATGCAATTTCTTCATGCTAATACAGAAAATGACTCTTTAAACCAAAAACAGTAACAATTTACAACAAGCCTTTTTACAACCAGTAACTTTATTGCTTGTGACTATGTTTACAAAAAAAGTTATGGTCATATTATGTATGACAACAGTTACGTTCCTGGGAATAGAAAAAGACTATTATTTGTATGGATAAATGGCAAGAATCATCCAGGAATGGGTATATATCGTCACGGATGGGTGGCCCGTTGTCAGTAATACTTTGACCATTTAGGGATGAGGCGCTATACCATACAATTTATAGGTAAGATTAATGTTCATTTACCAGTAAAAAAATATGGATATTTTTATTTACTTAATTTTGATGCATGGAAAAGCAATGGTGCTATAAGTTTCTACAAATAAAAATAGAATCACAAAGCCAAATACGAGTTCTCACTTATAAACAGATAATACATTATCTAATTCTTAGCAGAATTAAATTTACCTACTCACAAATTCACTTTGCGTAACACCAGTGAATATACAATATTAAACAAAAAATAATTAAAAAAGAGGAAATTGCTAGTTGTTAGTATAGTAATATAATTATTTAAGAAATATTTAATAAATGTCTAAACAATCAATTCTAACACGTTACTGAATTTTACTGGTCAAGAAAATCTGTTAATACTTATTAAAAAATACACCAATTTTATATGTATTACTAATATTTCACATAATTTTGTATATATAAAAATAAATAAATAGACAACAAAAAAATGTTAAACTAAGGAGTAGAAAAAATTCAAGTAACTATAAACATTTCAACCGGAAAGCAGACTGGACAAATAAGGCTTCCCTGTGAGATTTTATGGGATTTGGGTTTGGGCAATTGGCTCTTCTGAAAAGTGGTCACCATGTAAGTGTTTGGTGGTCTCATATTTTTTTTTCATTTATTTATCCAGATAAAACTATTACACAATTAGTACATACTCATAAATGCGCCAAAATGCAGTAACCAATTATAGCCATTATTATAAGCTCATTACAGGCATTTTTATCATTTTTGTTGTATTCCCAACATTTTTTTACTTTATTACGTTATTTTTATATACAAACGAGTGCTTATGGTATATATCTGAGAAAACTATCCTATTCTCAATCGATTTTGGGGATAATTTATAAAAAGAACTTTTTAAAAGTCTACATAGTTTTAAACGTATCTCAAAAAACGCTTTTAAATATAGTGTGTGCGTTGCCGCGTTGTTGTTGTGTGCGTTCTGATTAAGGCTGCGTTTCCGCCAGAGATGTGCAAGGATGTGTTTCCATACAAATGACACCCTATTGATGACTCGAGCGAGGTGTCATTCGTATGGAAACACATCCTCGCACATCTCTGGTGGAAACGCAGCCTAATAATAAAATAATAACACTAACTATTATCTCGTTTGTCTATCAGCCTGGCTGCCAAGATCTTACTTATAGCTTCCCGCTGTCCCTTATCCGTCGCGACTAAAGTACAGTGTCGTGTTTATGCAAATACGCGTTTTTGCTGCGCGCACGCCGGTGCTCGTAAAGTGTAGCCCTGCCAATATGCTTATACTTGCCGCAAAACTATTTGGCCACTGAGGGCATACTGCTATCTCTCTCACTCTGACGAGGAGCCAACAAGTGTAACGTAGATAGCAAGACGCCTTCAGTCGCCAGATTGTTTTGCGGCAGGTATAGCACATGATTGGCGCGACAGTATCTCGCCGCGAGATAGTCTATCCGTCCCTCTTTTGTTAATATAGCTAGTGAAGGACGGGAGATCTATCTCGCGGCGACATACTGTCGCACCAATCATGTGCAAAGCGTGCTAGAGATATCGCTACGTTATTAACGCGCGTTTCTATTCGGCTCGCTTGCGGCAATACGCAAGTGCGAGCGGGATGGATAGAAAGTAAAAAGCGTTAATAATGTAGTGGGAGCTTATGGTACGGCTACTGCTTACCATGAGCTGCCGCTCCGTTATTAAGGCGGACTTTCTTTGCATCTATACCGCTCGTACTCGCGTATTGGTGCGATCAAGCCTGATAGAGAATAAGTCTAAGTTCCTAAACGGATTGTTTTTAGTCAAATAATGAATTTATACTCTGTCTAACAATCGGTGGCATTTTTGTGTTTAATATAAAAAAATATATTGTTTCTTTGCATTGAAGGTCATAGTTGAATAGGTACGCGATATTTTAAGTACCAAAAGATGGGGCTATTTGAGACCCAAGGGGCTATTTGGTAACATGGAAGTTAAGGGTGTTAGGCCCAAATAAATGTTCCTATCGTAGTATTTGGAACAAATATCTTTTACATGGAACCACGTATTTTCGTAACAAATATAGAAAAAAAATTGGGCTTAAATGCTGTTTTATCTGTAGTATCAAATATCTCTGTGGATCTCAAATAGCCCCATTTTACGGTAGGTACTTTTGCCACAGTAATGAAACAATACTGATCTGTAATCTTGTTTTTAAAATAAATGTGTTCAAAGTACAGCTAGTAAATACATATTATCAAATATAGGTGGTAGATATTATGCGAAAATTTGAAATGTTCAAGGTTATGTTTTATGTTACCTCTATTTTTGTATTTATTTAAGCACTCCTCCTTCTCGAAGCCGTACTCATGAATTCATATTAAAACGATGAAATATCTCATTTAATCACATGATAAAATATGATCTTCAAACAAATTTATGATTATGAACAATGAACTGGCGGAGAATATTAGTTATTGTTCGATGTGTATTGCCGTTTTTTATTCACTTTAATAAATTAATTAAAAATTAAAGAGAGAGGATCTATTATATTTTTTCTCGGAATACTATTAAAAAAAGGATCATCGAATTTCCTCCACTCTCGGTCAACCGTAATAGAACTTGTTCGAAACGTCGGAATTTTAAATCATCTCACATATCGTTGCAAATCTGATTTGATTTTTTTATGTAGGTATGAACAAAAAATTGCTCAGACCATATTCTAATGATGACATGCAACCACTGGCAACGTACCTAATATGTATAAGGATTAAGGACACGTATAATATGAGATTATATTTTTTGACAAGGGATTAATTATTTTTATTATGAACTAAATAATCATAAAATTACTAGTTGACTGCTGTTTACGTTTTTATTCGTGAATTAATTTCAACTTTGTCACTGTCCTAACACCAATAACTTAGCATTTCTATACAATTAACTTTTAATAGGTCCACAATTACCACACAATATGTACAATACAATACTGCCACAATTTACCGCACGACATAGACAAGGCGGTCATAAATAGTATTTAGTTGACTGTAAAATAAAGCACCACAAAGTTATCTGTGGCAGCGGAAAAAAATGGAACTAAACATTCTTAATAATAAAACAGAGTCTGTCGTAAGACAGTAGCGACACTGGATGGATTCGATAAATATGTTTTGCCATAAATTGGTTCGACAACACCAGTAGCTTAATAAATTTCACAGGCATCTGCTGCTAATTGTCTAAGTTCAAGGTGTGCAAATTGCAACGAATAATCCATAAAAAATACCTTTTCTTTTTAATAGCAGGCGTCTTTAAAAACCTGTCACAGCCCTCACGAAAGGTGTGAAATTTGCAAATTAAAAAAAAAACGACCGCGCATTCGCGGAACGGAATTCAACTTTAGAACGTAGTGTTAAGGTATAGTATAACTGGCTGTTTAGAAGTTCGGTTAAAGCATTATCGAAATTCGAATGATCTTTATGCAAAACGGTTAACCCATTTCTTGACTAGCCCTATAATTAAGGTGATTTGCATATTATTTTATGAATAAATATTTATAAGGAAGTGTAATTTAAGAAGTTTCTTTATTAAACTATTCCTAAAAATGTTCGTTACATTGTGTTATGTTAATTTCTTGCATATTTGAATTTTTAAACTGTCATCTGGTTTTATGCAAATTTGTTTAAAATTATTTTTTGTTAATTTAGGGCAACGGTGTCGTGCGAAGATACGTTGCGAAATGATTCCCACGTTTTTTAATTTATTTTATTTTGGGAAGAACTAGTTTACGGGTGAGTAAAGTAATTTTGCAAACCTGTTAGTGATAGAGGGTTTTAACTTTGAATTCGCACACTAAATTTATGGTAATTTGGCCAAGAAGAAGTCAGAATAAAATACTTGTAATTGCACTAAAATATGTAAGTTTCTTATTGAAAGTATTCTGCTAACCTCGATTTGAAAAGGATCTAAATTAAAGAGAATTTGTTGATATTATTAGATATTAAACTTAAACTAGGCTGTTAAAAGTTTAGTTACATGCCTATCTATATAAATATCAGGTATACATTTCTAATATACGTACCTACTGAATACATTAAACATTACTGTACTAATAATAGGAATTATGTTTGCTTATCTATAAAAATTACTAAAGAGATAATTAAAGATTCTTATTAAATAATTAGCAATTTAATTTTACTTAGGTATTTTACTTTTGTCGCCCGCAGACTACGACCTGTAAAGTGTTCGAAACGTTGGAATGTAGTTAAATTTTAATAGTATACGCAAAACAATTCGTTCAAATAGTTTTATTTCATGAGTAATACGAATCATCGCAGTAACCAAAGACAATATTAACAATTTAAACATACCTAATTTAAATAACAGTAACATAAATGCCATTTAACAAAAATTAGACATGTCATCTACGAGTACTAACGCCCCTCGTGATTCGATTGAATATCGATTAGTAATCGAATCGAACGCCACTTGACTCAATCGATCGATTGTGTAGCCCCCTTACCCGCGCACAATAGTCGACAATAGTCATAATAGTCGTACAATGGATATACAGGTAATTGTACAATTCGATTAGGTGTGGGCATGTTATTTTGACAGCATTATGTTTGATAGGTGGCTTTTTATGTATTTCATTAACATTTTATTTGGATGCACGGAGATATTGAAAAAAGTACATACAAAAAATATTATTTATATTCAGGCGGATTGAGAACCTTCAAGTATGGTAAAAAACAACTTTAAATGTCTAATACAATTCTTTATGCTTTCACTATTATCAACTATATTTGTAAATATATTTTTCTACTCCTGTACTTTTACTTCTTAATTACAGGGTCGTGAACACACCTTTAAGCTCCTACCTTATACATGTCAAAACAAATCTATATTGTCTATTCCCTATAAATGCATCCGGGAATACACGCAGTGCGTTTTTGGATTTCAAGACACCTCGTGTATACAAGACGTAATGAAATACATGGTTGACAACCTAATTTTAAATGTCATTTCTGATGATTTTTTATTTTTATTTTAGTATTTGTGGATAGGAGAAAGCACTTAGCTATACTGCCTTGATGAATAGTAAACCATAGAGGAGCTTTCTTTTTTAATTTTGACGTCTCCCGCCCGACCTTGATTTCTATAAATATTGTGTTTGACTAAGAATATTTTTCAAATTTTATTTTAAAATAAATGTGTGGTCGTAGAAAAAGTATTGTATGCAACATTGTTTAACTGAGTCAAAAAATGCTCGTAACAATTTTCGGCTTTGCCTCAAATTGTTAACCACGCTACTCACTTTTATTGGCCTCTCTTAAACAACGGTAAAATACTATAATTTTATTATTTTCCTGACGTAATTCATAATTGATGCATATTATACTTATGTATGTGTTACATGAGGTTGTACAGTGGGCTGAACAGAACGGACTAAATGGCACATGAACCCTGTTAGGGTATTAGGCAAAGAAATCAACTTACGTAACGTAACGTAAGTTTATTATGCAATTAAATCCCGATTCAGGATATAATTCCGGATGAATTTTTAAAGAATTTGTAATTATTAAAGAAATCTAGGTACAATTTAATTTGAATCATATGTGTCTACAGTACATAGTATAGTACATAACCATAACCCATTATTTTAAACATAAAGCCAGCCCGTCGATGAAATTTATGATAAACGTAATGCAATAAAATGACAAAGACTATAAACAAAAGCTGCGAGTTGTATGACACGCAGGTGCCTGACGTGTCAGTCATACAAATCGCTCAATGATGGATTGTATGAAGTCATAACATAAGACCTACCACGAACTTCGATATCGTAAGTTTCAAGTATATGTCTGGCTGGTACTGTGAGTTGTTACCAGCTATGCTATTCTCTTATTCACACATTCGACGCTGCGTTCGTCAACGAGCTCGACGTCGAGACAGCCTTGTCTAAAATCCTAGTTGTTTTATTTGACATTAGGTATCGAGGCTGTGAGCGAGGTTGTGGGCGAGTTCGTCGCTGTTTTTCGTTAGATAATACGAAGTTCGTACATTAAACGTCAAACTCTCGACGCAGAGTAGTTCCAGCTCACGCCGCATTCGTCGCCGAGCACTAGTGTCGTTTAAAGTATATTAGTGAATACCATTTTTAGGCTCGACGCTGCCGCAGCGCTGACACAGCGCTGACAGCTAGGCGGTTTCCTTAGTGAATAACACTGCAGTTATAGGCATACTATACTTGCCGCAAAACTATTTGGCGACTGAGGGCATACTGCTATCTCTTTCAGTGTAACCTGGAACTAACAAGTGTAACGTAGATAGCAAGACGCCTTCAGTCGCCAGATTGTTTTGCGGCAGGTATAATAATCAAGGATCGAAACGCCCGTCATTTTGAAAACATAACCCTGTTCCTTGCAGTAGAGACTTCCTTATCCTTTTGTCAGCCTCCGTAGCCTAGTTGGTAGTGACCCTGCCTATGAAGCTGGAGGTTCCGGGTTCGAATCCCGGCGAGGGCATTATTTGTGTATTTATTTATCACAAATATTTGTTCCTTGGTCATGGCTGTCTATGTATTTAAGTATCTATATGTATCTATCTATTATATATATCGTCGCCTAGTACCCACATCACAAGCCTTAATTGAGCTTACCGTGGGACTAGGTCGATTTTTGTAAAGATGACCAATAATATTTATTATTTATTTATTATTATTATTATATAATGGTCCGGAACCCTTTGTGTGCAATTCCGACTCGCGCATTGGCGCAGTCTTTTTTGTCAACGATGTGGAAAATAGTTGAAACAAGAAAACATTAAGTAATATAAGATATTTATTTATTTATGTAATTTTAAAATGTGTAATTATTAATGTAAATTGCAACGCCCCTCAGGGTTCATATAACTTATACTTATGTTATTGGTTTTGAATGCAAATAAATAAATAAACAATAAACAATTAAGTCCTATATAGTGTATACAAGGTTATTTTTTCACCAGTACAAATACTCTAGGGGGTGTATAAGTAAGTCAAAATGAACATCTTTTACTATGGGGCCGAACCTGAAATCGCGAAAAAAAAATCAGCTGGTTCATACATTTCAGACGACCATGAGTTGACAATTTCTATGGAACAGCTGATTTTTTTTTCGCGATTTCAGGTTCGGTCCCATAGTAAAAGTTTTTTTTTTTATTTTATTTTATTTTTTTTTTATTTTATTATTATTATTTTTTTATACCACGTCGGTGGCAAAAAAGCATACGGCCCGCCTGATGGAAAGCAGTCACCGTAGCCTATGGGCGCCTGCAACCTCAGGGTGTCACATGCGCGTTGCCGACCCAATAAAAATAACGTTGGCACAACAAAGTGGCTCCACTCCACCTGATCGTAAGTGAAAAGTAGAACCCAAATCGCGGCGGCAACGAACAGGAGACAATCAGTAACCTGTTAGTTGCCACCGCCTTGCTGGCCCGCTAGATGCTGGTAAA
>JALPQI010004742.1:0-58075 GCA_025490895.1 Thaumatotibia leucotreta
AGGACGTTCCGGCGCCGGCCAACACCGTCTCAACTTTTAAGGGACCTGGGGCGGCGTCTATATGATAGAGGTGGCGATCCCCGTTCCGCCGAATGCTGCCAGCATTCTCGGCACGTTTGGGCCGGGTGGTAGCCGGAACGAGGTTTAGGTCTCTGCAGTTAGTTTGTATTTTAGATTTAGTTTAATTTATATATATATATATAAGTCATATTGTTTTTGTAATGTATTTATTATTAACGGTTTTATTAATATATTTAGTAGATTCATTAATACAAAGAATAGTTTTTTGTCTGATACGTTCATACTACGGTCATGGTATGGTACGGTCTAGTGGGCAGACCTTAAATCGAAAGAAAAAAAAAGTTGCTATAGTTGTTGCTAGGATGACGCTATTCCAGACTTGTGAATTATGACTGTCGGACTGTCCTACTTTCGTATCTGGAATACAAATTCACTAGGTCAGTATGCGATACCCGGTGTTGTTTGTCTGAATTTCCTTTGTTCGATTCAAACGGTTGATTCGTGTTTTATACATTTCCGGTTCCTGGCTGTATTACATTACACCTATTGATGTACTCAGTAAATGTTGCCAATTTAACAGATCGCTACCCCAATATTTGAGAATTTCTATGTTACATTTTCGGGGTAATTAAATCTGAATTAAGTGTCTGTGTGTTCAAATTTTAAGTTGACAATAATGCAGCGAAAAGTAACGAGATACCGAAGTACTTACCTACTATAATAAAATTATAACATGAATTGCAATTTATATGGCCATAGGCCCGTGGCCCTACCGCAAACTTCGAAATCCGCTAATTTGTAAAAGGGACAAATTCTCGAGTTTTACGAATTTCGACGTTTTCGGCAGTAGGTCTTAGCGCCTACCACGAATGAAGTGCTGCCTCTCTCTCGCTCTTGTGAATTAGTACGTAATTGTGACAGGGAGGCAATACTTCGGGGCTCGCGATAGGGCTCTGGTTTGGATTCTTCTCATAGGCACAGACCTACTACCGCAAAAATCGAAATTCGTAAACTTCGAGGATTTTTCTGTCACTCAAACGAAGGCGTCATTAGAGTGAGAGAGACAAATCCTCGAAATGTACGAATTTCGATTTTGCGGTAGGGCCGCTGTGCCATAAGGATTATCGAAGTGGAGTGGAGTGAAGTACGTCCAATAATATCGAGTGCATTGACCCCTCTCCCGTGCCAGCGAGCACGTGTTTACGTGCGAATGTGACACATGTCTACGAAAATATAGGCTGAGTTGCGCTGACGCATATAATGCTTTGCATAAGGTTATGCGGGGCAATTGCAACTACGTGTGAGGTAAATACGACGATAATTGAAATTTATCTTGATTTATTTCTAAGTTTTAACTTTTGGAATGTAGAACATTTATTATACAAGGTGCCCATGAGGAAAGGGAAAAATTCTAATAGAGTAACAGAAGAAAAAAATGTTAAATGAGTTTTGGTCAAATCTGCAAAAAAACAATTTTTTTTTAGTTTTTTTTGACGTTTTGAATGCCTTAGTAAAAAAAAAAATTGTGTATTAAGGCATTCGAGTGTTTATAAGCCCTTTCCTTAATGTGCCACCTACAAACATGGACTATGTAGTCCTGCACGTTTTCATAATTTTGTATAAAACCAGCGCTACTCAAGAGACCGTTACCATGGCAATAACTGACAGAAAAAAGTTGATTCACATGCACCATATTGTGATTTGCGAATCTTGAGATGCGGATGACACTACGCCCCCAGTTAGATGTCGTTTCGCTGCAGAGATTTGGAGCTGACAGATCTCCAGTCTATAGGTACTATACGTACAGTAAGACAGTAATGCTAAAGAATTTTGGCCCACCCGAAGTGGAGACCTTCGCTCCGCTTCGGTAAAAACAGTAACAAACGTGATGATTCATCGTGATAATTCGATTTTATCGCTATCACTGTTATGATACTTACGATATTTTTAAAAGCAAAATACGTAGATAAAAGTAATACCTATCGGAAGTGAAAATATGCGATTACGCCGATTGCAAAATTAGGAAACTTGTTCAAACTTTGATCAAGTATATTTGATTCATCTTCGATTTGATACCCTGCACTTGAACTGAGCTTAATTGTATAATCGGATATTGGTTCTTGCAATATTTTGATGCGTAGAATTGTGCGCAGTGCACCTGTTTTTATGGATGTAAAGTATATTGTCTTTTTGTCAGCCTCCGTAGCCAAGTTGGTAATGAACCTGGCTACAAAGCTGGAGGTTCCGAGGTCGAATCCTGGCGAGTTTATTTATCACAAATTTTCCTTGGTCGTGTCTGTCTAGGCCCCCCACAAGATGGAGCGACGACCTGGTAAAGGTTGCGGGTGTCCAATGGATGCGGACAGCTCACGACCGATCTTTGTGGAACTCTCTGGGGGAGGCCTATGTCCAGCAGTGGACGTCAATTGGCTGATGATGATGATGATGATGTGTCTGTCTATGTATTCAAGTATTGTATACTATTACATCTATCTTACTTAGTAGCCACATCACAAGCCTTAATTGAGCTTACCGTGGGACTAGGTCCCAAGATATTTATTTATTTATTATTTGTCAAGATTTGTCAAAGTTTTGCACCCACAGTTTCAATCTCTGGTATTAATCAATGAGAGTGATGATCGTATATCGTATCAAATCAACCATCGCATCGACGTTTTAAAAGTATGAATAGTCCTCCACGTGGGATCAGCCCAAATGGTGAAGAAGGCGAGTCATTCTATCGCGGAAACGTGCTTCGTAATACCTGTATACAAGTCATCGAAAGAGTGTCACATGCGCGTTGACTATCCAATAGAAAGGACGGTTCACTGTGTTGAGGACTAAAGGAATAAGTGGATTGAATTCTGACTGAGTTCTGATGACTTTATTCACGAAGAAGAACATTATTACATAGAAAGAAAGAAAAACATTTTTATTTGTGACGTCACTTCACAAACAAATACACATTTAAAAGGAAAAGAAAAGAAAATCAACGTTTTCAATGTGTGCCACAAAACGGTCCCCAACATGATGTGTTGCTGCGAATTTGTGTAATATATTTTGGTATATAGTTTCCAAAGTGCTCATCTCATAGTTTCGATTTTCTTGACAATTTTAGCTAAAACATTCCTTTTAAATTATGTCTTATGTGTTAACGAGTGCAACAGTTAATTTTGTATTATTAAGTATAAGATGATTTTCATCCTGTACTTGTTGTTATGCTAAATGAATAATCATAATCATTCGTTGTAAATATGGAATGTCATATACCAAAGAAAAAACGACCAAGATCACCAACGTCCGAGGTGGGAATCGAACCCACGTGCTCAGCTTACGCGGCTGATGCCTGCACGGCTAGGCCACCTCGGACGTTGGTGATCTTGGTCGTTTATTCTTTGGCATATGACATCCAATATTTGTAATTTATATAGTAATAGTATTAAGTAGTGTGACTACTGGGGAAAACTTAAAAGTACAAATCAAAAATATTTAGTTAATACATAATTTGATTTGTGTTTTCACAAACTTCATACCTCGTGTGTTCATAAGTTTTGAGACGAATTTCAAACCTCAAATTTAAAATAAAAACGTGCTGGCAGCTTGTCGTGGCTGTTTCAGGATTTGAAATTGGAACGTTTTAATTAAGAATATATATCTTTTTTCTTTTTATTGTCATTGTTTGTCAAAATGGCGGCTAAGAAACAACTTCGGTGTACTGTAGTTTCGTTGTATGAGGCGGGAAAAAAACCAATGGAAATTTTTAACGAATTAAAAAATATTGGAGCTAGCCGCAATTTTGTATACTATACTATAAAGCGGTATAAGGAGACCCAAAAGATTGATGATCGTCCAAGAACTGGCCGCCCGCGTTCTGTTAGGACCCCTGCGAACATAAAGATTATCAAAGAACGAATTCGTCGAAATCCGTGCCGCACCCAGAAGAAAATGGCTCTACAGACGGGAATTTCACGTATATCGGTAAATAGAATACTTAAATATGATCTTAAATTAAAAGCGTATAGTAAGAGAAAAGTGCATTATCTAAATGATCGTCTACGGAAAATGCGACTCAAACGTTGTCGGACCCTACTTAGGCGACACGACCCTACAAAAATATTGTTCACGGATGAGAAGATATTTACTGTCGAAGAAAAATTTAACAGGCAGAATGATAAAATCTACGCCAAAAGCTCAAAGGAGATTCCGTCTAACGTGCGAAATGTCCAACGCACACATCATCCGGCTAGCGTCATGGTATGGTGGGGAGTTTCATATGAAGGCGTTACGAAATTACATTTCTGCCAACAGGGGGTCAAAGTTAAAGCACAAAATTATCAGAGTGACATTCTCAAGAACGTTGTAAAACCCCTATCTACCACTCTATTCGCTGGAAAGGACTGGATTTTCCAACAAGATTCAGCACCATCGCATAAAGCGAAATCTACACAAAAGTGGCTAAACGAAAATTTGCCTGGGTTTATTAGTACTGAGGAATGGCCTTCTTCAAGCCCAGACTTAAATCCTTTAGATTACTCTTTGTGGACGGAATTAGAGCTAAGGGCATGCCGAAAGCCGCATCCAAACCTTCAGGCCCTGAAGCGAGCCTTAGTGAGAGAAGCGAAGCGTATTCCTATTGAAAAAGTACGTGAAGCTATTGATGAGTGGAAACCGCGTTTAAGAGCCTGTATAAAAAATAAGGGTGGACATTTCGAGTAAATTATATTTTTATTTTACTAAGACATTGTCTTTCATTAACCCTATAACTGTGTCATAAAAATAAATTATCTTATCTAATTATAATTCGAGTATTCATTTCGTCTCAAAACTTATGAACACACGAGGTAATCATTCGATTTGATATTGGGTCACTCACTTTTTTTGTTGTTATTTTGCCACATCACCCAAGGGATAACAGTTGAATATTGTTAGAAGAAAGTATCCTGCAAGCTCTACTATCATGATTAGTGAGTGACTCGCCTTGGCCACATAACTGTCAAAAAATCAAACTTTTAAACTGTGATTTTGACTGAACTGTTAAACAGCTTGATGCCTCGCAGGTCAAACATTTGAATTTCGATTCTAACTTGTACTTTCTTTTGTTTTCAGTGAGAGCAAGCGACGGGGTCCGTCGCTGCGTGTAACATGCGCTCCCTCCTAGCGTACTACGCCGACGCGGTGATGGCGGCGGCGGCGCGAGGTGCGGGCTGCGCGCTGGGCTGCAGCGGCCGCGGGGATTGCATGAACGGGACCTGCCTCTGCGAGATCCGGTACTCCGGCGAGGAGTGCGCGGGGCCCAACATGCCTTACCACGCGTGTGAGTACTGCTCAATCAAATATACAAACGATACTCCTGAAGTATGTTTGGCTGGGACGGTCGTTGCACCATCATTTGGGGACGGTGTTGAGAGGCAGCATCGCTGCTCGCTCCTAGCGTACTAGACGCGGGAACTGCATGAACGGGACCTCTGCGAGATCCGGTACTCGGGCTAAGAGTGCGTTTACTCAACATGCCGTACCACGCGTGTGAGTACTGCTCAATCAAATATACAAACGATACTCCTGGAGTATGTGTGGCCGCTCACGCGTTTCCGCTACTGCAACTGTGGCCGGGTCGCATCCCACGATGGTGCGACGGTCGTTGCACCATCGTGTGGAGACGGTGTTGAGAACAGCATCGTTGCTCGCTCCTAGCGTACTGGACGCGGGGACTGCATGAACGAGATGCTGCGTGTAACATGCGCTCCCTCCTAGCGTACTACGCCGACGCGGTGATGGCGGCGGCGGCGCGAGGTGCGGGCTGCGCGCTGGGCTGCAGCGGCCGCGGGGATTGCATGAACGGGACCTGCCTCTGCGAGATCCGGTACTCCGGCGAGGAGTGCGCGGGGCCCAACATGCCTTACCACGCATGTGAGTACTGGATGCTTAGCCAAGTTGCCAATCGCTAGCGCTTGGTAGCGTATCGTAGTTTTCCCTCTCTGTCACTCTTGCATATTAGTGCGACAAAGATAGTTAGCTGCCTTTCGCTTACGATTGACGATTAAGCGCTAGCGATTGGCAACTTGGCTAAGCACCCTGCTATGCTTTTCTCTTAGGTATTCACACATTCGACGCTGCGTTCATCAACGAGCTCGACGACGAGACAGCCTTCACTTCGACGTCGAGCGCAGCGCTGCGAAAAACGATATTCACTAACGTAGAACAGCTCGTCGAATTGTAGGCGGTAACTCTCGACGCAGTGTAGTTCCAGCTCACGCCGCATTCGTCGCCGAGCGCTAGTGTCGTTTAAAGTTCATTAGTGAATACCATTTTTAGGCTCGACGCTGCCGCAGCGCTGACAGCGCTGATAGCAAGGCGGTTTGCTTAGTGAATAACACTGCTGCTCAATCAAATATACAAGGGCTCATGCATAAATCATGTGATGTTTTTTTGGCTACTTTTTGACCCCCCCCTCCCCCATGGTGATGTTTGGTGAGTTTCTTGGCTACACCCCCCCCCCCCTAGCAGTCTCACGTGTATTTTTTTTCATTCAACTTTTCACGTTCGCTAGCCGAAATTGACAATATTTCTTAGTTTGTTCATCGTAAAAAAATACACGTGAGGTCTCCTTGAACCCCCCCCCCCTCCCCTACCGTGATCTTTCGTGATGTTTTCTTGGACCCCCCTCCCCCCCTATAGGACCTCGCGTGATTTATGCACAAGCCCCAAACGATACTCCTGTGGCCTATACCACAAAATTTTACAGGCGTACAATTCTACAAAATTGTATAAATTCCCATACAAAAAGTTGACAAATTTGTAGACTTGTACGATTGTAAAGTTTTGTGGTATAGGGGCCTGGAGTATGTGTGGCTGCTCACGCGTTTCCGCTACTGCAGCTGTAGCCGGGTCGCATCCCACGATGGTGGGACGGTCGTTGCACCATCATTGACGGTGTTGAGAACAGCATCGTTGCTCGCTCCTAGTGTACTAGACGCGGGGACTGCGTGAACGGGACTTCTGCGAGATCCGGTACGAAATTACCCTTCAATAGCATGTCGTCGCAGAAGAAGCTGAAGGTAGGTAATTGACCCAGAGATTCGTTATATTCTGTTGTTTAGTGTGCTTATTATACCCGCTTCTTATAAGAGACATATACACGTAGTATTTTGCTGTAAGATTGTGTTTGGTTGGCATGAAACGCATCGAAATAGCATATATGGTACAAATACACCACCCTCACCGTCTAATGTGTCGTACTCCATTTGTTACGAAGGCAGTGACATATCGAGACAGCTACTGACGTACAACAAAGAGACTTTAACGCTGCTATACTTATTCAACCTAGTATCTACTGCAGTCCCCTGATGGAACAAACACCCGTATTCAGAGCGAAAGAAAGGCAACATTTGCATGAATCGATTGCTACAGATCCAACCTGGTTGAGTATTTAAATTAATCCGCGTTAATACACAATATTCCTGATATGACAGCTTTAAAACGCAATAAATATGATGAAAGAAGCGCATGAGTCACCGATGCCTTTGTGAAATCATAATTGTGATAAGATCATTAAACCTCACTTTCACCACTAACAGGCTTATCTCAATCATCCATCGGTACCGACCTTCACATATTGTGTTGAGTAATCTAAGTAATCCTCTTTGGACCACATACACAGGTTCGAAGCGGCATCCATTGTCTCCCGGCGATCTTTATAAGATCGTCTGTCCATCTTGTGGGTGGACGTCCTACCTACTGCTTTTGCCAAACCGTGGTTTCCACTCGAGCACTTTTCGACCCCATCATCCATCTGCTCCACCTGCAAAGTGGCCTGCTTCAGCTTGCTAATCCGGAGGGCTATGTCGGTGACTTGTTCGTCTACGGATCTCCTCATTTCTGATTCGATCACGTAGAGAAACCACGAGCATAGCCCTCTCCATAGCTTGTTGAGTGGCTTCGAGCTTTGAGATGAAGCCGACCTTTCACATCATCAGCCTAACTACCTATCCTAGCCTATCCACTGCCGGGCCCTATAAACTAGGCGTATGGACGCATTAGGAGGTAAACGCCCATAATCGTCACGCTGGGCAAGCGGATTGGCGATCTCAGTAATGTGTCCACAATGATGACGCCGCTGCCCATCATCAATCTTCTATGAAAGAATGTCCAATGACACTTCAATCCCTAAGTCGGCTCCTACGACACCCACGGGAAGAGTTGGGGTGGTGATAAATGTATTCTTACTGCCGTCATCACACGGTGGCCTTATTAAAAACTGAAATTTCTCTTCCAGGTATCGGAGGCGTGTTTCTCCTAGTCGCGTTCGTCTGCGCAGTGCAACTGACGATATGCATAGTGTCGGAGTACAGAAGACTCAAGGCGCCCACCTTCCTTAGGGCCTGCAAGGTCACCACTCAGAAGATGCTGTACCTGGTCGCCTTCCTGGCCTCGCTTATACGCGGGGCCTACTTCGTGTCACCTGTAAGTTACCAGCACTATCGTCAAACGCCCACAGTCATATAAACACAAACTTAGCAAGCCGCTTAGTATTGTTTGCGCCTTTCTGTTTTATCAACATGTCTATAAGAACGAAAGGGACCAACAATACTTAGCGCCTTGTTAAGTTAAGAGACGTTTCTGAATAAGGGGGAAAGTATAAAACCAACCAATTAGCCAAAATGGCAAAAACGAAACCCTTATAGATTATAGATTCGTTATGTCCATCTGTCCGTCTGTCAGAACAGATTTGGATGGATTTTTATTGTGATGTCGTTTTTTTAAATTTTCGAAATTTGGATCTTTTTATGTTTTTTCTACTCAGAATCGTGAGCTCTTTCGATCCTCATTAGCAGAAAAAAGTGTTCCGAAAATTCCATATATTGTTTTATCTTCCACTGAGTTACGGCCGAAGAAAGTGTACGAAAAATAGTAACTCAATGGATTTTTTTTGGCACACCTAATTATTCCTATCAGGATCGAAAGAGCTCGTGATTCTGAGTAGAAAAAATGTAAAAAAATAAAAGTCCGGTAAAATTGAAAAACGACAACAAAATAAAAATCCGCCCATTTACTCGGAAACTTTGTACTACAGTAGTGAAATTACATAAAGATTTATGTGCTGTGAATCACTACAACATTGTGAAACTAATGGTTTTTTTTCATGTACATAAGCGTGTTTGGTACTAAGGAAAAAGTTTATAGAAGACATCTTTCTTCAAGCGAACCGTTTTCGAAATATCAGCTCTTATAAGTACATTGTGCCGCAAGGGAAGTAAGTACGGAATTACTAACGAGAGTGGTAGAAGAACTTTTATGACTCGAGTTAGTATTCCGCTTACCGTCCGTGATGCATACAATGTTTTTTATCACACTTGCCGACAAAAAAATAAGTTTTAAGACATTATATTATTAAATGACGTACTGACTTTTCTCTTACTCCCTAGGGAATTTCACTTTTCTATTACTCCCGCTACGCACGCAAGCAATGGCGCGCTTAGACAGCAAGTGTGATGAAAATGTCGTTAAAATGTGTCCGTTCCCCTCCATGATTTTAACAAACAAAATCCAAAAAAATAGAGGTGATGCATAATAATAAAGTCTTTTACCGATATTTGGTTTGATCAATATACATATTAAGGTATCTCTTAGTTTTTGGTATAGGTCGATTTAACTGTAATTTTGCTGGTACGGAACCCTTTGTCAGTCCAACTCAGATTTGATCGGTTTGTTTTCTAAAAAGAGTTATCATGCGATATTTTAACTAAGTGTAAGCAGTTTCAGTTGTTCGATGAAATATGAATTTTATTTATTCATTTATATAACCTGTGGGCTAAGCTAACCACACGGTGGGTGTCACAACTTGTAAGGCGTCGCGGTAGACCGCGCCAGAGATGGCGTGACGAGCTTGACGCCTTTGACTAGGACTGGTGGGAGACTTCAGGGGATAGGGATACGTGTAAGAGTTTGAGGGAGGCCTTTGCCCTACAGTGGGACATAGGCCCTAGACATAGGACCCTACATAGGCTCTTAATAGTAATATGTACACAATAATATATTGATGTCGTGTTGTTTTCTGCCCACAGTCAGCGTTCCAAGAGGGCTGGGCGACGAGTCTTCTCTCCGCATACTATCCATTGCTCATGTCTGGCTCCTCGCTTATCGTCTGCTTCTGGGCCGAGGTAAGTTCTATTACTAATATTGTAAGCCAGCGCTGGCACTCGCTAGCAAATGCTGAGATGAGGCCATTTCGTAGCATACACGCTTTTATTTGTAAAATTATTTTTCACCACACTGCTCGTAAACACGCTGTTTGTCCTTCAATTTCAGAGCGCAAAATTGTGTTTTAATCTCTAGAGGTTAAAGTATTTTTTTTTAATTTTCTGGATAGACTAAAGCTGATTTCCCAACTAGCAAAATTTCGTCATATAATCGTCGCGGAAACGTAACATATTCAGGCTTTTAGCTTATGAAATTGGTCATAAAAACGTAATAATTACGTTTATATAACGCGATTTGGGCCCATATTACTCAGCTTTTTAGCCATATAAAAGCCATTTAACTGAAACTGCCACCACTTATTAGTCATATAATAATCATCGCCGCGCCGTGACCACTTTATAGCTAACTAGCTGTATAATAACGACTTATATAGCTTTTATATGACTTTTAATCATATAAGAGCCATATAACCGTTGAGTTAGTTATTTATTGATCATATAATTGCTACTTATATGCCAAATTTGTGGAATAAAAGTGTCCAGCGAAACTAAACAGAAGACGGATTGACAACTTGCTCGTGCATATAATTTTGTTAGTGCTAGCTGGTGTAAACAAAATTAAATAACTTAATGCCGTTGAGTATGTTTTGACAGATCTATCTAAGTAATATATGACCATGTTATAATTGGCATTATAAATTCTACCTAATGGTGAAAATGTATTGCGAATACCACTTTACTGATAAAGTATACTATATTTAGTAGTAAATAATGAACGCACCACTTTAATTATTAGTTATTACAATATAAATTCAATAAATATTTTTAATCATTACGAAGGAAACTACTATATGACATGTATACGATTAACATATCATATAACTGCTTCGTATTAGTTCTTATATAGCAAGTTTAGTGGTTTAAGCGCCATGACACCTACAAGTAGATACGTTAATCATATAAAAGTGACCGCTGAAACCAAAAAGTTCTATAATAGCAATTATTTTTCCATTTACTCGAGCATAGGTCATATAAGATGTAATTATTCGACAAATAGTCAAGTAAGCGTCATGTAAAAGCAGCTTACTCAGTATTAATCTTATATGACTCTTTAGTCATAAAAGATGTCGAGATGCTGAATAAAACACTTTTATAAAACAAGATATATAATTAGCTGTTATATGACTTCATTCACAATAGTCATATAATAGCAACTGCGTTACGTTTACTCGACTTTTTCTCACAAGTCATAAGTCAGCCATATAAGTTTTTGCTACTCGGCAAAAAAGTCATATAAGCGTTTTATAAATGTGTCTTTTTCAGCAACTTCTTATATGACTCTTAAGTCATATAAGAAAGTCGTATAAACGTGTATATGACATCTTATACGACTATTATGTTATTGCTGTATAAGTTGGCTTTATACGACAGTTACTGTGTAATTTGCGTTTATATGACTTTTATACGACATATTGCTGTATAAGCTGGCTTTATACGATAGGTACTGTGTAATTCGCGTTTATATGACTTTTATACGACTTATTAGCTGTGTAAGCTCGATGTTATATGACTGTTTTGCTAGTTGGGTTGTTTATTTTTTGGAAGTTGAGGACTTGCACATAAATACCTTCTAATTTGTTATGTTTGAGTTTTATTTCGCATGTTTCCTCGCTTTAGTGTGGTGAAAAATATAGTGTTTCACTCGGCAGCAAAGCTTGTTCAACGCTCGTGCCTTAAAACCCTCGCATCGCTCAAGATTCCATTTTATGAACCACTCGCTGCTCTCGTGGTTCAAATTCTGAAATCTTTCGCTTGCTCGGGTTTCAATATTTGCACGAGAGTTAAACAATCACTTTGCTCCCTAGTAAAACAAATAACTATTTCGTTGCTGTATTTTGTGATTGTTGTGTATGTGTAACGGCTACAACACCATGTTAGGAATGCCGAGATTCAACGTCGCACTAAAGTGTAAGACGTCGGAGACTTTATTACTAGAGATGTATAAGTTCGGGAAATATTATTTGACCGACTGTTATCGTACTTACGACCTTTTGTTTTGCGTTAACACTTACTAGACAATCAGCAGTCTAGCACTTTTCTGTTGTTTATGATGCAAATCAAAAGGTCGTAAGTAAGATAAGAGTCGGTCAAATAATACTTCCCGAACTATACCAGTCGGGAAAGCTGACTATTCGGCGTCCTTTATAGTCACCGATTAGTCGGGCTACTTGTCGGAAAAAAACGCCGATTAGGAGCAGTTATGTACCTAAAATTATTTTTTAAAATTTTATGTAATCATCGTAGTATTACGAAATAACAGTCAATCATACACCTATCGCAGTAGGTAAGTTGAGTGGTAGAACTAAGCATGAGCACCTAAAGGTGCATTCAGACCAAACGAGCATTCGCTGTTCTATCCCCCCACTCTACGAAATTCGATTGTTACACAAAACGTGATTCGGTGATTTCGTAGAGCGGGGTATAGAATAGCGAATGCTCGTTTGGTCTGAATCTGAATGCACCTTAAGTCAAAATGAACGTAGTTCAAGTTTCTTTATTTGGCCAAGTAACAAAAAAACGTGACATCTAGCAAGTCAATAGGGTATAATCTTAATACTAGACTTACTACATAACATAACCATACGTCGCACTAGAGCGGGCAGTTTGGTGGCAAGGTAAGGTTTACAAAAAAATCTTAACTTACGAGTATTATAATGTACTTAGTATTTGTAACAGTTTATTAGAATTATATAGTTACCGGTTATCAATTATTACCAGAGATCGGATTTTCGTGCGACATCTCATACTAAATGTTATCAAAATGACGTAAGTCACTAAGAATAGAATGTCGCAAATCCATCCGATCTCTGATTATTACTTTAATTAGTCTATAAGGTATACATACTCTGCAGTGATAACTGATAGCCTATTTAACTGGCCACTTAAAAAACAAATAAATAGCTGACATGTGTCATTATGACTGTCGTTCATATATATACTTATATTTGTCGTTGCAGTGCCGTCTATTTAATAGAAAGATTTGCTTTATTTGTTAAATTGCATATTTATTTATTGCAAATTTGCAATGGATAGGATACTACAACAGCACTCCGAACTTAAGTCACAGAAAGGTCGTATATATTGCTTAATATGTAAAGTTAGTATACAGCCCAAAAAATATAATGTTGATCGGCATTTATCGTCAAAAACACATGAAGTAAGAAAAACTACTACTGTTGAGAAACTGCTCAGTAAAGATATAAATTTTAGTATTGAGAATAATAAAATATATTGTAATTTATGTCACTGTTACATAATCTCTAAAAAATGTAATATTGTAAGACATCTTGCTTCGCTGTCACACAGGCGGGTAAAAGATAAGCAAATGCAATTTAACGAAGATTTGACAAAATTCTTTGTCGAATGTAATATCCCATGGGCTCAGTTACAAAACCCAAACTTTAGAGGATTTATAGAAAAATGTATCAATAAAGAATACGGTGAGAATATTAGTTTGCCTCATGAAAGTTACTTACGCAATAAATACCTCCCGAAAGTTTACGAAGAAACAAAAAAAGAAATAAGAGCAGCATTGAAAAATCAATATATTTATTTAAGCATTGATGAGACCACGGATGCACAAGGAAAACCAGTTGCTAATGTAGTGATCAGGAACCTTGATGGTACCGAAGGTAAAAAGTGTCATGTAGTTAGCTCAAAAGTTCTCGAGAAAACGAATAATATGACTATTTCAGAACTCGTTCAGAGCACGCTTAATGATCTTTGGGGTGCCGACCATGACAAAAATAAGGAAAAACTTTTATTTTTCGTCACGGATGCAGCACGCTACATGATTAAAGCGGGAAAAGGATTGTCTCAAATATACCCTAATATGACTCACGTAACGTGCCTGGCTCATGCGTTGAACAGGGTTGCAGAAACCATTAGAGCACTTTACCCCAATGTAAACAACTTGATAAATTGGGTAAAAAAAATATTCTTGAAATCTCCCCTAAGACGAAAAGTTTTTCGAGAAATGCTTCCGGGTGTACCGTTTCCCCCCCAACCTGTAATCACAAGATGGGGTACTTGGCTAGCTGCGGCATCTTACTATGCCAAGCATTATTTTGCTGTTAAATCTGTTGTAGATACACTAAATAGTCGCGAAGCCATTGCGATAAAAGAAGCAAAACGAGTATTTGCTATAGCCAGCGTAGAAGAGGAAGTGAAGTTTATTCATAGACATTTCTCCGAGATAAAAAATAACATACAATATTTGCAAAATTCGAATTTGCCACTGCAGTCTTCCTTTAATGTAATAAATAAGACTATGAACAAATTGTCAAAAGTACGCCTGCACCCTAAAGGAAAACAAGTATATCTGAAATTACAAAGTGTGTTAAAATCTAATCCCGGGTATGAGACACTAAAAATGATAAATAGTCTAATTCAAAACGAAGAGGTTGAAACTACAAATAATGTTAACAAAAACACACTTCAGCATTTTCAACAAAGCAAATACCTGCCAATTACTTCAGTCGATGTTGAAAGAACGTTCTCCCATTTAAAATGGATATTTTCAAGCCGACGAAGAACGTTGACCGCCGGCAATTTAGAAAAAATATTAATAATATATTCGCATAACATAGCTACTTAAGTAAATTAAATATTTTACATACTAGTCAATTGTTTTTTATTTAAAATTCAATGAATACTAAAAAATAATAAGTTACTAACGTACTACCTTAGTTGGTAAGATATTTAGAATTGTACATTATAAATACTAGGTACCAAATACTAAGTACAAATACTTCTGATTATTTGAAAATGAAGTGATGTATTTGTGAACCTTATCTATCATTTTGACATGCCACCAAAATGCCCGCTCGAGTGCGACGTATGAACATAACACAAAATAAAATATTTTAGTCTTGATTTTGCTTTATTTATTATTCAATGCTAAGAAAATGTAATTAAAATAAAATTAATCATTATCAGAAGGCTTAGCACAGGATTAGTGGGACAACATGTCGCCGCGAGATAAACTATCCATCCCTCTTTTAGTCATGTAGTTAGTAAAAGATGGAAAATCTAAGTATCTCGCGGCGACATACTGACATACCAATCATGTGCTAAGCATACAGGCGCGTCAGGCGAGGCGAACCGAAAGTCTCCGACTGAACTTAGAAAGTTTTTTCTATACTAGTCGGTCAATTAATCGGCTAGTCGGTCTTAACCTAACCCCCAGTCGGCTCATCACTATTTATTACCAAACTGAAGTGGAGAAGGCAGGACATATTGCCAGGCAGTGGAGGTGATGGCAGGTGGACTAAAATGTTAACGGATTGGTGGCCGCTTTCAGACGGGAGAAGCGCAGGGCGACCGTCCGCTCGATGGGTGGGCGATATTCGAAAAACCAGGGGTCGCTTTTGAATTGAGATTAGCACAGGACCAAATATTTTTGGGAACTTAACTTAATGAAAGAAAATCCATCAACACACAAATTAATTTCATAAAAGATTTCGTCCATATTTTGAAACTTGTATGTTGTACAGTCAAGTGCAAAAATAAGTATCGAAAGAATCCGCTCATAAATATGTTACGACGTTCTTATTACATAGAATTAGAGTGCACTGGAGGACATATTTTTGAACATTTTTGTATGCACCTTATTTTGTCTTTGACTGTAATAAAAGAAAAAAAACAATACTAAGTTGCCTACAGAGTTATAACGGTTCAGTTTTGTATACAATAACAAGGTTTGAAATGTTTTTACAACACGATGTTTTTTTCCTTGGGCGAAAAGAACCTACTTAATGAAAATCTTTGACAAAAACTCGAGATCATAAACTGTTTTATTCCAAACACCGTTTGACATGACATGACTCAATGTTGTAATTTATTAATGTTATGGTTTAGTAAACTTCCATCCAGCACAATGCCAAACTCTTGCTTGTTTGTATATAAAGAACACCTGCGCTTGCGTTTATTTTGCCTACACATACGTAATGTGATACTGATTATGAAACTCGTGACTCGTTACAATTGATGACAACGCCATCTATTATTGTTAACCAACGACTGTATGATTGCTTAAAACGCCATCTGGCCGTAGTACGCTGAAACATTAAGAGGAGCTACATTCGTGTCAGCAGGTGAGAGTTTCCTACGCGGCACCAGCGCACCACGTTGTCGTACTCCTTTGTTAGATGACGCTACTCGACAGGTTTTCAAACACCAAACAATAATTATTGCTTCTCAAATAGTACATTGTGCATCTATCTAGGGAGGTAACTCGAAGTACGGTACTACTAACGAGATACTACTTTTAATAACTCGAGTTAGTATGCCTCTTACCGACCGTGATGTTTACAATGTTTTTCATCACGCTTGCTGACAAAAAGGAGGAGGTTATCAACCTACTTCAAAAAAAGAAGGAGGTTTTCAATTCGACTGTATATTTCTTAATTACTTCAGAACGTCCGATTTGGTGAACCGATTTTGGTGATTCTTTTTTTATTTGAAAGCTGATGCTCACCGTTTGGTCCCATTTTAATTTGGTCCAGTATAGACGCAATAGGAGGTAAATGCCCATAATCGCCACGCTGGGCAAGCGGATTAGCGATCGCAGTAATGTGTGCACTATGATGATGCCCATCATCATTTTTTTATCAAATAATGGTCAGTGACACTTCAATCCCTTAGTCAACTCTTACGACACCCGCAGGAAGAGTTGGGGTGATGGTGACAAATGTAATCGTACTGCTATCACCACACGGCCACAAATAGTCACGTCACGTGTCAAATGGTCTCACACGACTCTCACGTTGCTGCAAATTGCTGTCAATCTACCAGGAACCTATACTTGCGAACAATTAAACTTATTATTGCAATAATAATAGGTGTCGCACGAAAATTGTGTCGGCTCATGATCATTATGTGAAACTTGGACGTTTCTTATTGCTAATACCTACTGTATCTGTTTGTTTCTGTGACGATGTTGTCCAAGCATAATGAAGTTCTTTGTAAGCCAAGTAAGTACAACATGTCGTACATGCAGTACAAACGCCAGTATAGGTAAATAACTAAATTAATCATGAATTAATCTTATGCATAGGTATGCGACATAGGTAGTTCCATCCCTTGTGAACTCTTAAGACCTACCGCTATTAGATAATATGGAAACGGCCAGGGTTTATGGTAATATCTGACATATAGGCTTAGCACAGGGTTGGTGTGTCAGTGCCGTGAGATAGATTTCCATTTCATTTCTTTTTATTTTGACCAGTTTCATAATTTTGAATTAATGGGTAAATTTTGGGTTATTTCTATTCAGAATCGCGAGCTCTTTCCGCGCCCTTTGTCATACTTATCGTTTACCGTACGTCCGGTTCACACGAGCCATAGTCAAATAGTAGAGCTCAGAGGCCTGTTTCTAGCTTGTCACTTGTAATACAAGTGGAAATCTATTTTTGAGACCATTAATCAGATAAAGATTTCCCCTTGTACAGTCAAGTGCTAAAATAAGTATCGAAAGAATCCGCTGATAAACATGTTACGACGTTCTTATTACACAGAATTAGAGTACACTGGGACATATTTTTGAACATTTTTGTGTACACCTTATTTTGTCTTTGACTGTATTACAAGTTTTTGAGAAATAGGCCCAGGTAGACAAAGCTGTTCACCTTGAGATGGAATGTCCCACTGAATTCCAACTTTTTTGCTCGTTCCACGACTATGACTTTGGTTTTGGACTAAATTTCACATAAATCAATATAAACACCCTGTATGTAATCAATATAAACACCCAATAGTAAATTGAACGTATGGTCAATTGGTCACTTAACTGTGTAGGTGATGGTACAAGCCTATCCTTGTACTACTGTAATGTCGCTAATGTGTGTGACTAATGACACTATTAACTGTTAAATTGTCAATACGTGTGTGTGTCACAATGAAACAATGCGATGTACATTGAATTAAACACCAAACAATCCAGTCTAATTGATACATAGATAAGGTTACCATGACACTGTACGTCTGAGTGTCAGATACCAAGGCTAGGACACAAAGAAACAGGCCAATTTGACACTACATGTTGACTACTAGTGCTGCATCCAGCACTAGTAGTACCTCATTTCTAAAGAAATTGTCAACAATAAAGTATACAAGCCTTAAAAATGTATTTAATTCAATAACATAGATAGGAAATCTATGTTATTGAATACTGCTAAATGTATACAGAGTGTAAGTCTTATACGGGCGAAGCTCTTAACGGGTGTTAGTTTAGGACTAGTTAGGTTTAATTAAGTACATTTAGATAACTTTTACTTAAACATACTCAAGTTAAACGCTCGTTGACAGCTAATTTCAAAAGCAGATGACATAACTGCCATATCAATAATAACTAATAACAAAATGTTCTTACCTACATTGCTACTCCGAAAATTTAAAAAAAATCTGTGGGGTCGTAATTAAGTGTAAATTAAAAAAAAACTCGTAATCCATGATTAATTACACTGACTAATTCCATGCCATGTTTAATTGATCGCCCGTATTAGATTTACACGCGGTATTATGTGTTGATCGGAAACCATGAAAACAATAAAATAGTGCTAATTTATGGATATTTCTTTGAACTGTTTGTTTACAATTACATTGTGCGCAACTTTTATAAAAATGAAGTATTACCCTACTGTCATGCGTTGGTCACTAGTATCACTCCTTGAGAACTAGACTTAGACTACCCGTACAAGAAAATTTAAATTCTTTCATGGAGATTATTTCTGAAAAAAAATCTAGTTTTCCAATTCTTGTTTAAGAAACCTTCCTGATGACAGTGATGACGTGCCATAAGTAACTAATTCCGAAAAAAAAAAAAAATATTTTTGGTGTTTTAATTACATATCATCATTATACCTACGCAGTGCCCCTCTTGAAATATTTTTTTGAATGTTTTGTTTAACGCGGTTTAGTAACCAATTTGAACACCCTATTGGGCACCCTAGAACCATGTCAAAAAGACGAGTTTTAAGAGATTTCTTAGAATCTGATTTATAACGTCACTGTGACAAAGTTCCTGTGCGGCCTTAGGTATAAGATAAAAGCTTTTTCATAACTAGTGCGCAAAAAAGAACTTTGCGCACGCTTCACGTGCGGTAATTTCTCTTTTTGACGCACTTGTTATGAAAAAAGCGTCCCTTACACGTGCAAAAACTTTTTTTTTACTCGGGTGATTGTCGCCCTCGTTTCACTCGGGCTCCAACTTTCACCCTCGCCGAAAAAAAGTTTTCCCGCACTAGTTAGGAAATGTATTATTTCACTTCTAAGGACCACCAATTAGCATGAAATAAAAAAAAATGATTATAGTCAGATTTATACTTGATTTTTCATAATATTTTAAACTAAATATAGTGATGTAGTATTATGATTACCTATTTGGTGACAGGAAGGTATTAAAATGTAATTATTTTTAAGTTCATAAATATTGTACATCAAAAATGTTATCGTAAGGGTATCTTTTTATGTTAAGTAACATTTTTTCATGTCGTTATGCGACTGAAAA
The DNA here is from genome assembly GCA_025490895.1 of Thaumatotibia leucotreta. Classification (NCBI taxonomy): domain Eukaryota; kingdom Metazoa; phylum Arthropoda; class Insecta; order Lepidoptera; family Tortricidae; genus Thaumatotibia; species Thaumatotibia leucotreta. Next base: position 19,786 of record JALPQI010004742.1, read on the forward strand.
GTACCTGCTGTACCTTAACACCTTGTACTAGATAATTGATGTAAGTATGTATTCTGGCAAATGAACATTGATTTGATTCACTAAATAAGGGTTCCATTTTGCCTAAGGGACTCTAATAAAACAACCTACGCCTTAACATTCTATATTATTTCTTTGCAGACATAGATTGATGTTGTTTTAATAACATAATATGTTTTGATGTAGTCAGGAATCTTAGATGTGTGATGATCTCAAGGAGGTTAATCGATGGTCATTGAGGAAAGATATCGGCGAAATCAAGGTTGCTGGTTCAAATCCCGTTCGAGCACTCCTATATTAACTATACAGTCAGAAGCAGATCAGGCAAATAAAATAAAAATATAAGTATTTGTCACGCAACGTCTTTTCGTCGAACATACCTCAGTGCCTCAAGAAGAATGTCTTCAATCAATATGTGTTATTAGTGACTTACGGCGCCGAAACGTGATCCTTCACTATTGCTCTCATCTCAAAGCTCAAAGTCACTCAACGAGCTATGGAAAGGGCTATGCTCGGGGTTTCCCTGCGTGATTGAATCAGAAATGAGGAGATCCGTAGATCTAACAAAAATGTATTATAATATTTTTCACGATTAATTTTCCTATGCCAATCGCTGATATCCCTATCCAGTATCCATGGTTCCTTGGGGGTCAATTTACGGCAATGTACAAAAAAGTACAAAAATTTAAGAAAACTGATTTCATATACATTTTTACTATGGGAAAAAAGTAATACTTAATTACATTATTTGTCACGCTAATTATTTCTCTTATGCTAAATAACAATAATATTGTAGGAAATCATTAATTAGCGTGACAGATAATGTAAAGTTTTACTTTTTTTTTTAATGGATTGAAAACAGTTTTCTTTAATTTTTAGCTTTTTTGTATATTTCCGTAAGTTGATCCTTAGGAAACTATTGGTACTGGAATCGATTGACATAAAATTATTAAACGTGAAAAATGCAATTTTAAATTTTATACACTTGCTTTTAATCCTGAACAGAAACAGGATCGATTGGCATTAAAGAAAAAGGCATGTCAAAAATGACCATTTTCTCGCACCCTGCTTTTTTCAAAATCTGTAAACGGCAATCTTCATTACTTTAAAAACGAGGGAAGGTCTTCTAAGACCATTTTCGCGTAACTACTCTGGTTCTGGTTGCTGCACTCACTGACCCAAAAAGAATTTCCACCCTGTATATTAAATATAGATAAACCACATTATTATATAAATTAAATTAGTTTAAACTTGAAAACCACATAATTAAGCTTACATTAATATCAAATACTGCTAAAAAATAATATCCATAACTTTATCGACAACACCCCGTGACGTTTTTCTACGGGTCAACGGACGATCGAGTAGCGAATGTTCTAGTATTTTGGCGATGTAGCTTCGCTATTCGCTTATGCGAATAGCGACTTTAGTGCATAGTGATAAAGTTTATTTTTGTGAGGCTCATTAATGAAAAACGTGTCTCGCGTAAAAAAGTTACAAATGTATTAAACTCAAATTAAATAATACTTACCGATGGCAAGAAATGCCACCATTGCCATTGGATATGTTTTTGGTGCTGCTTTTATTTCTGCACTCCAAAATGGAGCAAGTGGGCATGTTTGCTAGCTTTTTCCTTTTTGCACAGGCAAACGTCACTCACGAATCGCTGCGTCGATCTACGGCCGAGTCGCGCGGAAGTATGACCGACGGGTCAAATTTGTGGCACACGCGCCACGCCCCCTTTACACTTCTACTGTTTTTTCTGTTCTGTGAATCAAACAAAGCCGGGTACTTTGGGTATTAAGCGACGAAATAAATATTTATAAATTATGTAAATAGTACTAGGACATAGAGGTAGTTAAATCATAATTAACGAGATGCTAAACTGCTAATATGACATAAATATTTGAGAGGCAGTAATGTTAGTTAAACAGACATACTTAATAGTGCGTTTACCCTATTCTCATAATTATACCTAGTTATTTTTCTAGCACAATCGACGGATTCATAAAATTAAACATCGACACGTTAATGGTTATCTATGAGTGGCACCCTATTCTCATTAAGATGCTAATAATACAAGAAATAAGAGCTGTTCTACGTTAGTGAATACCCTTTTCCGCAGCGCTGCGCTCGACGTCGAAGTGAGGGCTGTCTCGACGTCGAGCTCGTTGATGAACGCAGCGTCGAATGTGTAAATAAGAGAATATAGCATGGCAGAACCTATCGCAAACTACGAAATCCGCAAATTTTGATTTTTCTGTCACTAATGACGCCTTCGTTGGAGTGACAGAGTGAAATCGTTGAAATTTATGAACGTATCCCCTTATTCATAAACGTTTGCTAACTTAACCCATCACAGGCATTGGTTATTAAAAACGAAATGTTAAAAACTTTCTGATATAGGCAGACATAAGATCGAAAGGGACAAACAATGCTTAGCGGCTTGCTAATTTAGGAGACGTTTATGAATAAGCCGTGCGATGACGGCAGTAAGAATACATTTGTCACCACCCCAACTCCTCCTGCGGGTGTCGTAAGAGTCGACTAAGGGATTGAAGTGTCACTGAGATTCTTTATTGCCATGTTTGTTAAATTCATTTTATCATTATACAGTGTGTGGCCCTTAACACGGGAGAAAAATGAAATGAGTGACTCCTTAGACTATCGGCAATAATCATGTAAACACTAAGAGTGTTTCAAAGTGGTTAAGTTCGGAGATATTGTCATTCAAAGCTATGGACCTTTAGTACTGGATCTTGGCATCACGATGTCGTAGCTTGTCAGTCGCAATACATCTTGATAGTATACCAGGTACGAAGTCATAACAATAATTTTGTTTTTATTTTTACACTAATTTGCTAAGGTTTAAAAAAAAAATTGTACAGTTTTCAATGATTTAAAAATAATAAGTTATTGATAACTTTTAATTCAAGTAAATTAATCCATATTAATGAAAAATACATGAACAAAAAATTACAAAAAAAATTTTTTTTTTTTTTTTTTAATTACAATATGTGGAAATGATTGTTGATCAGCTTATTAATGCACCGTTTAAATTTTCACCCCGGTTGTAGGCCACACACTGTATAAAATAAATATTGTAACTATAATAATAATGATGAATGTAAATAATTAATTATGATTTTTCATTTGCCTAACGGCCGAATGTATTAAGGGTAAATTAATTATAAGATGTACCATACTATGTACCATACATTCTTGTGAATAAATTATAATTATTATGATAAAAAAAATATGATTATTATGATTATAAAAGATTGATGATGGGCAGCAGCGTCATAATCAGTGATCGGCACCACTCGTGCCACACGGCGGTATTTCGTGTAAAAAAAATATACGGATATGACTGATATTTTTTTATTTAATACTACTGTGTTACACACACTCGAACATATTTTTTGAAACAAAAACATGACATAATAAATAAAGTTTATTTTAAAGTTACTATAGAAACCACACAGTGTGGCACGGGGTGGTGCCGATCTCTGGTCATAATAGTGGACACATTACTGCGATCGCCAATCCGCTTGCCCGGCGTGGCGATTATGGGTATTTACCTCCTAATGCGTTTATACGCAAAGTTAATAGAAGAGGCCTACGTCCAGCTGTGGACTATCATAGGCAATAGGATAGGATGATGATGATGATTATGAATAAGGGTGTAAATGTTTTGTTACTCTTATTGTGGCTTCGTTTTTAGTTTTTCTGTTTATATAGTAACTCTACTAATTATACTGAGCGGGACTGAGTCAACAGAGTATCTTTATTCTTTTAATTATCATTATTTGAACATTCGTCAGTCACTGGGAAGTACAGATCATCGAATGTTAAGGATAGTAGGTTTAGATTTTTAAGCGATTCTCCTTACGAACTATAGGTAGTAGAGGTACATACAGGGTGTTAACAAAATTTTGATACACGATATTAAACATGATTAATTTCACTAGCGTTGAAAGTTTACGGAAAAATCCTGTTTAGTTTCAAACGGCTCTTATTTTTAGGGCTCTTTCGGAGTTTACACACACGTAATTGTTTTAACTTTAAACCAACTTAAATTAACTCTTATTTTCACTTACGAAAGGCTCAATTGAAATAGATGGTTTGAGTGACAGTGACAGACACAATGATTATTTCTTGAAAAACCCGAAAAATACTGAATTTTCTTAAATTCCCAAAAAAAACATTTGACTTTTTCCGACATTTTCATCGCTACATTCCACACACACGATTTTACTGAGCAAAATATTAACGGAACAATCAATGTGTAAAAAGGCAAACTTATCCCAATATAGTCGATTCTAAAACGAGCAGGGGCCTATTTCTCGAAAGCTTGTAACTTGTAATACAAGCGGAAGTCCTTATCTAATTAATAGTGTTAAAAAGAGACTTCCACTTGTATTAGAAGTTGCAAGCTTTCGAGAAACGGGCCCCAGACCTATTTGTTTTTTTTTTTTTTTGCAAACTCCATTTTGGTAAAAAGTGGTTCGGAGATGTCTACAGCTCACAGCTGCGGATCTAGGATTTGGTTCCGGGGGGCATTTTATTTCCAAATTTACATTAAATTTATTATAAACAAGCACGGGCCGCCTCATGATAAGAAACGACCGTAGCACAAGGAAGCCTGTTACAGCGACGGTGTCACACGTGCGTTGCCGATTGCTTAGAAATAGCCAAGGCCACCTAGATCCTGTGCACTATTGCCCCCTATTGGATCCGCGCCTGGCTTACAGAACCGCGAGTAGGAGAGTGCTTCTTATTTTTGCAATTTTGTAGGATGTTCGAACCAATAAAGGAGCTCTTTGCTCTCCCGATTGCAATTGTCTATGAGGCACCCTCTCATTTTGTTATTTAATATAGTAAACTCTACTGTTTTTTTTTTCAATTATTATAAACGAAAATTAGGGGTCGAATCCGAAGCACGAAGTTCAAGAAAGGCAAAATGATTAGTCGTTTTTTTATTGCTTCGGTAGCGACCTCTTATTTTAAATGACCTAGCTCCTAGCTAGACCATGTGATATTCCGTTACGGCCTTATACTATACTTCGTTTTTTTTAGCATTAGAAAGACCTTTGCAGAACGAGATATAAGGTTTTTTTACGGGCACATTCTGCGGATCGAACAGTGAATACGAGTTATTAAATATCACGTATTCATTATCATGCTATATTAATATATACATTACTCAGTGTTGTGAACAGATAAGAAACATAATATTAGTTAATTTATATTCTAAGATGAAAAGATAAGAATTTTAATAAATTGCGTTTGCAATTTTTCATGGAAAGGTTGTACATTAAAAAACCTAAAGAGGCAGAGTTCTCACACAATTTTAAAACGTCACTGTCACCATCTGTTATTCGATTTGTCGGTTGAGTCGGTTGTGTTTTCTATTGCTGTTAGCTTACTTAAAGATTAATGTTATCGTTTTTGTTCAATTTTGTTATTAATTATTAGTCTATTTAGATATTTTGTTTGTTGGTGCACATTTAAAATTGATGAAGTCGCAGCTGGTTCAGGCTAACGTTTTTTCATCTCTAAAGAAGAAACGGCAAAAGCAAAATCCTCTGACTGTCAGTGAAAAGCGGATGGTGGTATTGGTGGTGAATATTTACAAATTAGTGTTAGTAATGTGCCATAGAAAGGAATATCCCACTAAATCGGACCGTGTGAAAAAGACTGATGAGACTGCTGGCATATCGTTGGCTACGGTATACAACATTTGAAAAGAAAATATTTTTTTAAATGAAATTAGATAATATAATAGATAACACTGTGGAAAATTTTATTATAAACGTTGGTGGTGCCAAGTCCTCGGACTCTTCCACTGACAGTGAATAAAACTATGTAGAGTATGTCATCAGAGTTTTATTTTCTAATTTGTTACCAAATTCAAACTACGTTAGACCGTCCCAGATTAAAGCCGCCCATAATGGCGACAAATACTAAACGACGTTGCCGATGGGTAAGCATATGGCAGTCTTTATGACACCGTGTCCGCTTTTATACCGATAGTTGTAATCCTTAAATGCATGACTTTTAAAAGTACTGGGAGTGCATAATGTAAGCTAGATTAAATATGCAAATATTGTTAAATTTTAGACTGTAAACTTCATTAAATTCAGTAAATGTAAAATCGGTACAATATGAGTTACAAATTTATAAAAAAATCTTAGTTAAAAACCGCCAAACACTAAACGAAAACCTTCAATATTTAGCTTTTTTCTAAATTGCCCCATCTTGCTTATAAAACACTTATAATTTTTTTTTTAATACAGTTTTACCAACAAATTAATAATAAATGTGAAAACTATGCGTTCAGCTATCGGTAAATATCAAATGATATGTATGTACATAAGTTCCGAGAAATTCAGTGTTATCGGCCGAAATCGAAGAAGGAAGGTTTACGACCACTGCTTCTTTGTTCACCCGTTTGACAGATAATTCTAATCTTAAATAAAACGAAGTATAGTTTTCAAGCCAAGCCTTAAAACACACACAAATCTGGCCATAAGGCCTTTCAGGTCGTCACCCTCTATGGGCAGGTCACAAACAAGCCCTACATTCGTAGGCCCTAGTACTAAGTGCACGTGCACTTCCCTTCACTGCAAACCACAGATGCATTTATCTGGTCTTTAAACAGTTATCATAAGGCTTAAATTAGTCTAACTCGATGATAATTGCGGAGTATATGATACAAATTTAGTTTTGCAGTTTCGAGAGGTAAAAGTGTAGGTAGAAGTACTAATTCAGTGTTGTTTGTAAGTTTGTTTGCTTTGGCATTTTGTTATTGCGACACTATTAAACAGGCCCTTGAATGCTTGTAAAAACACATGTTTTAGAAGTCTTTAATTTGTCGTCTAGTTATACGGGTATGCAAATGCATAGATGGAGTGGAATATAATCACCAAATAAAAAATTAAAAAACTGACTTCAACCGATTTCTCCAAGATCTCATCACCAGACCCCGAGTTGGTACCAACGGGAACGGGACCATCTTGGGGTTATTATACTCGTGCGATAAAAAAAATGGTTAACGAAATCTCGGAGATATCGAGTAAAACATCATTTGTCAACCTCCGTAGCCTAGTTGGACACTGCCTACGAAGCTGAAGGTTCCGGGTTCAAATCTCGGCGAGGGCAATATTTGTGTATTTATGATGAATTGATGACAAATATTTGTTTCTTGGTCATGGTTAAAGTTCAAACCTGTAAAAGATAATGGATATTTTATTTCAGCCAAGTTACACAAAAATTACAAGCTTTATCATATTGTTAACAGGTAACTTAATAAAAAAAAATCTATACTTAAATTATGTATCTATATCTATTATATCGTCGCTTAAGCTTACCGTGGGACTAGGTTGATTTGTGTAAGATGAGATGTCCTGTAAAAGATAATGGATATTTTATTTCAGCCAAGTTACACAAAAATTACAAGCTTTATCATATTGTTAACAGGTAACTTAATAAAAAAAAATCTATACTTAAATTATGTATCTATATCTATTATATCGTCGCTTAAGCGTACCGTGGGACTAGGTTGATTTGTGTAAGATGAGATGTCCCAAAATATCTAAGTATCTAACATACAAACCATCTCCATTTTTGAAGTAGGTACGTAATTAAAAATAATACGAGTAAAACAACACGTTTCCACGGGGCCCAATTTTCTAACATTTTATATCGCCAATTAACACATACGAGTAGTACCTGTATATGTATATGCGCGTAGGAAATAGTCGTTAGGTACCTTTTAGCTGTGGGTGGTAACTATGCTAGATTGATCTTTTAACCGCTTGTGATAAGGTAGGCGACATAGTAACTTTTATACAAATAATGTATTTGATAACATAACGTGTCATACGTTTATTTATCTGCGAATTGAAGTAGGTGACTTAGTAACTTTATTTATATATTTATGTGCTTGATAACATGATCAATAAGGCCAACGATTTATCAATTCATAGTCATCATCATCATATCAGCTGGAATACGTCCACTACTGAACACGCAGTAAGTTAATTTCATTACATTACAAAAACGTGACATAAATGAAAGAAAAAAAATGGGTCATTAAGTTTCATTATTTCAACCGAATCAGCTTGTGATTTTGATTCGAATGAGCCTATACAAGTCCAGATCTGGGAATCTGAATTTCGGGTTATTTTTTGATAAGCTCGTATAAAAAGTCGTTTTAAATTAAAATGTATGCTTCTTTGTCTTGAGATCTTTAAAATTACGCAACGGATTTCGACGATGTATACTGTGAAATCAAATTGGTGATACAAAATAATATTTTCTGAATCTACTTATGACTACCTACATCCAACTTTTTATTATAGGACCATCTTCGAAAACATCACTTCAAAATCTTAATCTTCATACAAATTATGAAACCAACTTTTGCTATAATTCATAATATGTATCCACTCTGTATAGACAAGGTGATTCAAAAGGAAGGTTTTAGGGCATTTCATTGTCAAAAATTTGATCGGTAGTCACGGCGGTTTTCTATATTTATCTATATTTTTTACAACCTTTAATTGAGCGTTCCTTGGGACTATGTGGATTTGTAAAAACTTTGTCCCATATATTTATGTATTAAAAGTTTGCTTGCCGTAAGTGGATTGTCAAATAAGGACCTAAATCGCGAAGTAGGACCGCTTCACGTATTCTTGAGCCAGGCGTCCACATGTTCGTATCGTACACATCGGACGCATCGCATCGCATTTTTCCACTGATATTACGATACGTACGGTGCGGAACAGTGGACGCACTTGTATGACTCTCTATACAAAGAATACAATGCGATGCGTCCGATGCGTACGATTCGGGTCTGTGGACGCCTAGCTTTGAGCGTTATCGCGAATCGCTCCGCTGCCCTCAGCACTAAGCCCGCGACTCGCCAATTCGGCCATCCGCTCTCGGCGGCTAATCGGAAAACTGTTGTTTCGCAACGACCCGCGCGCGGACGCGTTCCTTACGCGTGCGTTCCGAATTTGAAATTCAGTTCGATTTGTTTTTTTCTGCAAACGGATTCGAATTTTCAACGAATTGCTTTTTGAAAAGTTTTTACCTGCCAGATATTCGCGCGTTCCTTGACGCGTACGATTCGAATTTCGAACGGATCGAATTTTAAATTCAGTTTTTTTTTTCGAATTTTATTTAGCAGCAGACTGATTGGAGGTTTCTTTTAAGATTCATGCGAGATATTTGGTGCATTTGGATTTCAGTGTGAAGAATAGGATGATACCGTAAGATGTTTAGATTTTGTATTTGTTTTTTTAATTTTACTTGCTGTAGAATCTTCGACGCATGTATTTTATAAAAATCTATACTTTCCTACGGGCAAAAATATTATAATTAGTTTAAACCAAAATATTGGTCCTTATTAGTCTGTCAAACAAAACAAAACTCGTAAAAGTTTGAATATAATTCTTCATCGATTTCATATTTCTGATTTATAATTTATAAAAAAATAAATTAAGGCAGTGGTTCTCAAGAATCTAGAGATTTCGCAAGACTAAAATTTTATATACTTCTATATAGTTGAATTAAATAAGTAAATATGAATGAGTGGATCACAATCCATTTTAGTTCCGTACCGCAAAGGGCTTACCCGATACGGGACCCTCTTACTAAGGTTCTGCTGTCTGTCTGTCTGTCTGTCTGCCATTCTGTCACCAGACTCTCTATCTCATGAACCGTGATAGTTAGACAGCTGAAATTTTCACATGTGCTGTTTTTCTGTTGCCACAATAACAATAGATACTAAAAAGTAGAATGAAATAGATATTTAAGAGGGCTCTCATAAAACAAACCATCTTGTTGGTGCAAATAAATACCTGTTAAGTGCACGAATTGTGTTATTCGATAATGAATTTTTCATGACACTTGCTGTCTAAGCGTGCTATTGCTTGCGTGCCTAGCGGGAGTAATAGAAAAGTGAAATTCCCTAGGGAGTAATAAAAATGACAGTAGTTCATAGAATAATATTTTGTCTTAAAACTTTTTTTTTGTCTGCAAGTGTGATGAAAAACATTGTATGCATCACGGTCGGTAAGCGGAATACTAACCCGAGTCATTAAAAGCCCTCCGCCTACGGCTTCGGGCTTCTAACACTCTCGTTAGTAATTCCGTACTTACCTCCTTTGATGCACAATGTACTATTATTGTCATGATAATAAAATTGATTCTGCCAAAACCTGATTTGTGCACTTAACAGGTATTTGCACTAATAGGACGAAACATGATTTATTTGCCGTTCTTATTATAAATTGATAATGGTACGGAACCCTTTGTGAGCGAGTCCGATTCGCACTTGACCAGTTTTTAATGGTATCATATGAACTTGCAAGGCTCCTAATGCTCCTATGTGAAATGTTCCACCGACTATCCGCCACTGGGTGCTTAGCCAAGTTGCCAATCGCTAGCGCTTAATCGTCAGTCGTAGGTAAGCGAAAGGTAGCTAACTGTCTTTGTCGCACTAACATGAAAGAGTGACAGAGAGGGAAAACTACGATGCGCTACCAAGCGCTAGCGATTGGCAACTTGGCTAAGCATCCTGATGACTCACACACAATACAACTTTATTATTTGTCGTTTAACTTCGCAATTTACGGTAGAGTCTTAATTAAATTATCATGCCGCCATTGGATTTAATATTGCGTAGGTCAAAACTCAGAAAAATAACAAAAGGTGTGCAAACATTCATAACTTATATGACTGGTTCCTACGAACAAATCAAATATGAAGTCGCACGCCATACAACACCCTTTAAAAAACGGTCTTGAAATTTTGTTAACAAGTACAGTCAAGTACAAAATAAGTATTGAAAGAATCTGCTCATAAATATGTTACGACATTCTTATTAAGGTGCATTTAGACCGGACGAGCATACGCTATTGTAACCCCCTACTCTACGAAATTCGATCGTTATACACAAAACGTTATTCGTTGATTTCGTAGAGTGGGGGATAGAATAGCGAATGCTCGTTTGGTCTGAACCTTCACACAGAATTAGAATGCACTGGGACATATTTTTGAGCATTTTTGTATACACCTTATTTTGTCTTTGACCTACCACCCGCGGTGGTGACACATCATGCTTATAAACTTCTACATTAACTTGTATATAAATTTATCCCGCTATTTAAAAGCCACCGTAATTGATTTACCAATATTTTGATGAATTTACTCCTACGAACCCTGTAAAGTGTTCGAAACATCGGGATGAAGTTAAATTCAATTAATATACGCGAGAGTATAGTTTAATTACATGTGTAATCCTCGCGGTAACCGAAGAAATATTATGGATTTATTCCATTTGTTTTTGTCATAAATGTTATACGGACGGTGTTATGAAAAGCGCTATACCGCAGCACAATTGTACAATCATTTTATTTCTACGTTTATTTATATTCGTAGTTCTGGTGCATAATGAAGAGGTTTTAATAGGCGAGTGTTGTTTCACGAAACAAGACAAAGGCGAGTTTCATCATAGGATAGCGAGCTCTTTCGCTTAGGGACACCCAATTAGCGTGAAATTAAAAAAAAACCTTAATCGCAGTCAGGTTTGTAACGACAATTAAGCACTAAATTTCAATAAAATCTCGGTTTTGGTGTTAATATTATAAACTATAAGCATTATTACAATATAAAAATGCCGATGTTTTTTAAATTTACTTACAAGTAATTGTCGTTATAAACCTGACGACAATTATGGTTTTCTAATCTCACGGTAATTGGGTGTCCCTAAAAGTGATAATGCCCAACGAGTTTTTCTGTGAAAGCGAAATAACGAAAAATGAAATTGCATTTTAACATTGCTGGACATAGGCCTCTCCTATTATTACGTAGGCAAGCGAATTGGCGATCGCAGTTAAGAGTGGCCCAATATGATGATGCTGCTGCCCATCATCAGTGAATAAACCCCTCAGTCGACTCTTACGACACCTTAGCGTTGAAAATGTTGGATAAATTAAATATATGAAACATTTCGCTTTTTTCCTTTTTTTCGGGTTTTTACAGAAATAATCAATGTCACTGTCACTCCTTTCCATCTATTTCAATTGACTTTTCCTCGGTAACATCGCGTTCTCCTGGTATAATTGAAAATTAGACCTAATTCACATTGGCTTAGAATCGACAATTAAAGTGGAAAATTTCATAATTTTTTTCGAAAAAATCCTAAAAAAAACGATTTGTTGGGAAAGAAACGGGATTTAATCCAGAAATATTCAACGCTACGACAATACGGAAAGAGTTGGGTAGTGGGAAATGTTTTTTTACTGCCGTCACAATGCGGAAAATTGTATGAAAATCCATTAGAGCTTCGCCTTGTTATCGAATTCCATTGACAATACTATATTAATGATGCTTATTTTATACGAATTATTTAAATGTCGGTGTGAAAGAGTAAGAAGTAAATACTTAAATAAATAAAAGTCCTGCGAGGTAATGGATGATAGTGGTATATTATATTGATGTTTTGTATCTAATATTGTGTAGTTTAAATTGTACAGTGCTTTAGTTTATACTGTCATGCTGTATATTTTGTGTTTGAATAAATAAATAAATGTCCGTGGTATCTAGAAAATGCCTACGCGTCTGGTCGACTCTAGTACATTCCACGTAAATTACAGACCTGTCGGTAAATTCACGTTATAATCACAATTTGAATAATAAGTAGTCTTAGTAGGTCAATTACCTAAATTGACTTCGGAAGCTTGTTATACAATATTCTGATTAAAAATTAATTTTATACTCTATCTAAAGGTAAATATCATCTGATATTCCGTACATAAGTTTCGGAAAAACTCATTGGTACGAGCCAGGATTTGAACCCTCGACCTCCGGATTGAATATCAGATGATATTTACCATTAGCTTTCGGTGAAGGAAAACATCGTGAGGAAACCTGCATATGTATGCAGGTTTTCCCCGCGAAGAAATTCAAAGGTGTATGTGAAGTTCCCAACCCGCTTAGGGCCAGCGTGGGGACTATTGCCCAATCCCTCTCATATGTGAGAGGAAGCCTGTGCCTAGCAGTGGGACATTATATAGGCTAGAATATTATAATATGATATATATTTTATACTCTATCTATACCATTTGTCACTAGAATCTAATAAAAAAGTAAACAAATCTAAAAACCTGCATTATTCCATAATCACGCACTTTTAGAACCTTAAACCTTGAGTTCACATACATTTTTAGTTAAAATTAATGATATTTATTAGTATTCACGTAAAAATAATTATATCTGCGAACGCGTTTCAAATGTGTCAAACACGTCAAATGCTATGGAAAGTCAGTCATATTTGTGTACATTTTTTTGAGATTCTACTTACGATTGGTATAAATAAGACAACTCACATTGTAAATTTGCAAGTTTGATTTTACATCCCAGGCTAAAACCGCACCTTCGTCCTTGTAGAATTTGTTAAAGTGAAAAGCGGTATTTTAAATAGCTGGGTTCTATAGGTATCCCTTTAGGTCATTATCATTACCATAATATCGCAAGTATATATAGTTGCCGATATCTAAGAATGAACTTTTGACAGTTTAGAAATTATCCTTATATATATGACATTAAGACTATCGGAAAAACGGCGGGTCTTACCTTCATATTAATGAGGATTAATCTATAACTGTAGTTTCGCCGGTTTAAAGGCAAAACCAACTATTTCGGTAAAACATCTTTTAGCAAATACTATTCTACGTCATTGGCATAAAATACGATTTGTCAAAACCAACTTCAAGGAAATAGTTGGTTATGCCTTTAACCCGACGGTTTTTTGTAGAATTGTGAAATAGGTGTGGTTGTAGAAACATACAGTACTAATGCCATGGTGTTGGCATATTCGTGTAAGTGAGAGAGATAGAACATACATATGTTACGTAGGATAAAGTTTACTCATGTCTTCAACTCAAGGGACAATACCACGAATAGGGCAATGACTACTAAATTTCAAATGTCTAAATGGTAAATTTCTGTACAACATAGATTTTCGTTAAAACAGTTCGGTCAAATAATTTAACCCTTTTGTTACTCAACATCAACAATGCTATAGATGGAAGGACAGATACACGTGTGATAGTTGTAACACTCTTATCTTGCCCTTTTAGGATAAAAGATTCACATATAAAATTCGACCGAGATAAGTTTGCACCTCATTAAATAATATGCGGTGAAAGGGACGCGAGATGCAAACGAGTGGTGGAGATGGACAAGGAACCATACAGTAGGGTATAAACTGAATAAAAACAAACAATATGATTTTACGGCCAAGAGTTTATTGCCCTTTTTCTATTTTATATTATTCCTGGAAAACTACTTGTAATATGATCTGCAAATTGCATCGCAATGAACTCCAACACTGCTTGCAGTTTTAATCAACACGTGCACTTATTGTTTCTCGAACAATGCACAAGGCACAAAAAGATGCAATTTACAAGCAAAGTGAACAGTTTGCATCCAGATTCGCGATAATTATCGAATACGTACTTCGTTTCACATGCAGGTACAGTCCACCTCACCTGCTTCCTTGTAACGAAAATAGTTTTCGCGTGGTGACTACAGTAAGAATACATTTATCGCCACCCCGAATCTTCCCGCGAGTGTCGTAAGAGTCGACTAAGTGATTGAAGTGTTACTGAATAATCATTGATAGTAGATTGATGATGAGCAGCGTCATCATAGTGGACACATTACTGCGATCGCCAACCTGCTTGCCCAGTGTTGTGATTATGGGAATTTACCTCCTAATGCTTCCGCACGCATAGTAGAGGCTATGTCCAGCAGTGGACTGAGAGAGTCTCATGATGTGATGTGAACCAAATAGTTCCGTACATCAGTACAGGCTGATACCATGATCCGGGATTCCAGGTTTTTTGCAAATGGATAATAATATTAATATTACTAGTTAGCAATCGTTTTCAAGTACATATTAGCAGTTCACTAATATGGCATTAACTGTTCAATTATTATTCATCAAACCGAAAACGTAAGATTAAAAAAGTCATAAAAAGCTCCGTTTATTACCATACATTTTTGGTGTTTTTTTTATATGCTCCATAGTTTAATCTCAACTCTCAAGTGTCTCAACTTATGCTTCTGATGATGTTTATTTTTTTAGGATTGGATGATAAATTCAGAATAACAGTCTTTCCTTTATAGGGCACCGATCTCAAAAACGACCACCCTATAGCACTATCTTTTTGTATTTTTTTCTTGTAGATAATTTTTCGTACTACGAGTATATAATGGCGTTGAGGCTTAAACCCACATTTTTCTTGAGTCTTGCCCATTAAAGGGATATAGACTGATCTGTCCATCTCTTCCTTGTTAAAAAAGTATTGAAATCACCATGTTGCTGGATTTTCTAAGAAAAATTACACCCGACCCGAATTTTTTGCTCTTGACTGTACAAGTAATATTGCTTATTTTGCGACTGGTGTTAGTAATATTAAAGAATAAATGCCTGCGATTTCTACTGACCTTTGAAGAATCCGCTATAGAAGCGATCTTTAAGGATGATTATTAAAAATTATACAGTAAACACGTGTCTTGTGCGTTATTTGCGTTACAATAACCTGGTCATGGCCAAAAACTTATCGGCGGCATGCAATGATGTGAACTATTGCGATTTTCATGTAAACACTACATGATTTGTTCAATATAAATATAGATAATTTTGTTTGATGCTGTTACTGTTCATGTTTACCTTACAGAAAGGTTCATTGAATACGCGTACATAGCTATTAAATGAACTTATTTGTCAACTTAATTTCAGCTTGGACCCCTATTTATTCACTAAAAATACGTTTTTTTGTTATGCCTGTATAGTCCTATGTTTGATATTTGGTTGGAGTAAAAAAGGGAGATTATGAGCAATCACTGCAAGATACTTAAGAGAAAGTTGATTACTGTAATAAATGTTAATCATTTGTGATTTGTAAAATTAAAAAATGTTGCAGCTGATTTCGTAGCAGTTTCTTCCTTCCTCTTGCTTTGAAAATTTCATAGTCAATTAATAAGCAGATTAGGTTATAGTTGCTAATTTTCCAAGACCAAACAATATTCACTTTACAGTCTGCTTATGTAACTTTGAAGTTACCAATAAAGTAATCCTGACGAAATTTCCTTGCCCCCAGGTGTTCCACCTCCGTGATATCCGCTGGGAGCGGCCGAGGTTCCTGTCCAAGTCATTCCTGGCATTCGTGACATTCAATCTGATCAGCTACTCGCTGCTGGCAGCTGAAGTGCTCACCACCAACATTGCTGACACCACCGCTAAGGAGAAGGTGAGATCATACGTCTTTATTTTCCCTAGGACGAAGCACCTAAGTTAGGAACGACCGCGGTTCCTGTGTTAATAATTCCTCGCGTTTGTGACCCTTAATCTGATCAGCTACTCGCTCCTGGCAGCTGAAGTGCTCACCACCAACATTGCCCAACACCGCTAAGGAGAAGGTAAGATCATAGTCTTTTTTGCCTTAGAAATTTCACGATATTCATGGTTTCTGCCCAAGTTGTTTCTGGCGTTCGGGACCTTGAAGCGCATATCCAAGATGGCAATCGCTAACGCTCAGTAGTGTATCGTAGTTTTTTTCTCAGTCACTCTTTCCGTTAGTGTGTCAAAGACAGTTGCGTTTCATTAGCGATTGCCCGTTAGTGATTGACACCTTGGCTCCGCATTCTGGTCTACTACCTACCTGCTGGCTGTTAAGATGCTCACCAACCTTGGTGACACCTCCACTAAGGTGAAGGTAAAGAGTCAAGTCTTTCTTCGTATTGAGGTCCGGCATCACATCTGATTGGACTGCTTGGAGCGATCTCCGATCCTGAGTACTCCTGGCGATCTTCAATATTAACATCAATGTTGCTGACATCGCTGAACAAAGGGTTAAATATAAGCACATAATACTTATTTACTTTTAAGCGCAGTCGGGTTAGGCCAGTCACCCGATGGTTCTTCCGAGAAAAAACTAACTTTTATGATTGTTTACACTACCGTTGCTCAATCCTTACTTCAGGCTGATCTACAAACATAAATGTAGTCTGTTGTCGTGTTGCATGTCCAAGTCTCTTTCGTTTGTGACGCTAAAGAAAGGGATAAAATATTTATACAAATACGAGATTGTACCGCTTCGTCGATTTAGCCGACCCAGACGAAAAAGCTGTACAAAAAACAAAAAGCTATACCGAGAATTTTAGCTGCGGGATAGTCGTTTTATTTTTTACTCATGATCATGACACATTGTGATTGGAATCTTAATAAAAACATAATCTCTTTCAGCCATAAATAAAATACTTAAAGGTAGTTATAGATACGTACATTCGCCATCAAATACATCGAATCGTTCAGGGTGGCCACAAATATCTGAGCAGGCCATGATATTTTTCAGCAACCTGGCAACTTCGATATACAGGGTGAACGATATGAAGTGTTACCAATTTCAAAGGACTGCGATTTTCTTGTTGCAACAATTTATTGCTATAAGTAAGAAAAAACAACAGAATAAATACTAAATTTTGTGATTAAATTTACTTTTAGTCTATACACTAAATGGTAAAAAAATATTTGCTCGCAGCACGTTTGTGACCACTGGGTGGTTTGTGCCAGTGAAATACGTTTTCTTATTGCATTTATACTAGCATGTTCTATTGCTCTCACCTTTCTCTCCAAAATAGACCAGATAAAAAATCCGAAACTCATTGCACTGGAGAGATGACACATGAAATTCGGTTTTCAGTCATTTTTGGCTCTTACGAGCTTTATTAGCCGAAGCTTTGTTTCGTTCCTATGTTTGCGCTCTACTACAACCCAAATGTTCGCGTGCCTAAGACTTCAACGCGGTGTCCAAAACATATTTCCAATAATCATCTGCTATTACTTTGACACCAGACTTAATAAAATCTATTTGGTAACACTTCATATCGTTCACTCTATATGCACCAAAGTTAGTGTCTATTAAAAACAAAGCACTGCTGTTAACATTAAAGTTTAGCATTATTAATAACGATTAATAAATTGTCATTGTTTGTATGTAATAGACAACTGTATTAATTTTATGGGCTATTAGGACACACTAGTCAAGCTTTAGTATGTCGACAATAACTGTATTTATACAAATGTTTAATTGTCTCGAATGAAAATTTGAATGAGTGTTATTTCGTGTTTATTTATCGACAGTATAGGTAAGTGTCATAAATCGACTAAGGAATTGCACTACGCATTTATTATTGAAGATTGCATAGGCAGCAGCGTCATCATAGTAGACACACTACGATCGCCAACCCGCTTGCCCAGCGTGGTGATTATGGATCGCGTAGTGACGGCAGCTAGAATACATTTGTTAGTACCCCAACTCGAACCCTCAATCACTGTGTGTAACTGACCAAGTGACCATTCCTTTATAAAAATTGATGATGTGCAGCAATGTTATCATAGTGAACGCGCTAGGCCCAGCGTGGGGATTATGACCATTACCTCCCTAATATGTCCAATTGTCCATACGCTTAGGTTAGGCCTATGTTCATCAGTGGACTGTAATAGGCTGATTGTGATGTGATGATGTGACCTAATGTGTCCATAGGCATACGTAATTGAAAAGGCCTGTGCATTGGACTGAGAAGATGATGTGATATCGTAGCGTATAGCACTAATTATAGGGTAGGGTGCACAGAAAATTACTAAATAGCCAGTATGAAAATCATGTGAAGGGTCCACGGAAAAAACAAGTCCAGTGCTTTAAAAAATCAGAGCAAATTCACAACTTATTCTGTTAAAAGTAAGGTGATTTTTCCTTCTGTCATTTGAATTGACTAGACATGTTCTTTCTGTGAACCCTTCATGTGGGGTCCTAGCGCTCTGAGTCTCTTCAAACACCTATCTAAGAGACTCAGAGACGCCACGGGAGACCCAAGGGATGGCAGCGTCCTTGCTCAACGCATTAGCTTGGCAATCTAGCGAGGAAATGCCAGCGTCCTGGGTACCAATCCACGGGGCCTGTTTTTAGTTTATTTTAGTTATTATATATTTATTTATTATTTTATTTATTTATCATCATATCGTATCATATGGCGGACTTAATGCCTTAAGGCATTCTCTACCAGTCAACCATTGAGCAAAAAGAAAGGTTTGTGTGGTGCAGGCTTTTGTATTCGAAAAAAAGAAAATATCTATATACTTAAAGATATAAGATATATTTAGTGGGTATATTTTTCCGTTCAAAAAGCGTGTACCAACTTTGCTACGTGACATTCTGCCCTAAACATAAGGCGGGAACTTCAACTTCGTAGACGAAGATAGGTACCCTAGGCGAAGATAGTCTACGGTACTGAATGTATGGTATGTTTGTCCGCAGAGCTTTTACCAGCACGTGTTCAACGGCTGCTACGCGGTGCTACTCTTCATCGTGGTCACCTTCTTCCTTATCTACGGCGTCGAAGTCTATTTCAAGGTAACCTATTGGTGTTTTGAGTGGAAATGGTGTTACCATAACGTAGCATAGTATTGTTTTTTTTTTATTATTTATAGTTATACATAAATAAAATCATGGGGGCAGTATACGCTTTATTGTAATTAAGTTTACAGCAGGAAATGCCCATGTTGAGGGTAGAAAAATGGTAACTAAGACAAGTAAGGCTGTATTAGGCTTTTAGTTGCAGTATACGAACAAATAAAACATGGAAGTATCACGCCATAGTAAATTGTCTTCCAAAATCAATAACGGTCCTGAAATTTCACGGACATGTTACCAGTGTCACCCCCTCTTTAATATATCACGCTTATGAAGTTCTGTATTAACCTATATGTATAAACTTAAACCGTTATTTAAATATATTTGTTTTTCCATCTCCATCAAGTCGTTTTGCATTTGCATGAGGCACCGACATGTATTGGTGCGCGGTGTCAAAAAAGTCTGAAATAATACGAGTTAATTGGTCCTTAATTGATGGTTAATAAATTATCAATGAAGTCATAATTAGGAGATTTTTTTTCTCGATTTCTTGGTTGTCTCCATAGTGAAAGTTTCTCAGCGTGATCAATGATCATCCCTAGCACCCAGTTCACTCTTGCTCTACGACTCAGATATATGGTCGCAGGATGCAATTCATTTATATATTTTTGAACTATACAGTGTGTTTCCATGACCCGGGCTTTTACGAAAATGGGTAATAATACGCATTACTAGCAATCGTTTTCAAGTATTAACATTTGACAAATAATTAAATTGACCGTACAATTAATTTTATTTCCTCCGAACGATCAATGTAACGCGTGTACTGCTTAGTTGTCAAACGTTGTGAGTGGATGCGATCTGTCATTGTCAAAAGCAAATTACTTATAAGCATGCATAATGGTAACAGACTGTGTATATCATTCACTATTTCGATGTTTTGGCTAATCTGCTTTACAGTTCACAAAGCCATCATTAAAACAACGATAACGCTTCCACGTACGGATGACTCAAGGCCCAGAAGCAATTAAATCTATACAAATACTCCTGAACCACACAATGGGACATTACCTATTAGCGGTGTTCACAACCACCTCTTAAGGGAATGCTATTGGCATTGGAGCGATGATAGCGTATTGTTTGCTGTCAATGTTTTGTTCAGTTCGTAAAGTGTAGGCACGGGAGATGTATGGGCGTGCGTTGCAGCCAGCGTGTTCAGTTTCCGCATAGACTAAAATGTCTTGTAATATTGATGTTTCAATCAGTCGAATACCAGCCTCTCTCCGTCTATCTTCCTTTTCAGATCTCAAATCGGACTTTGCCTTGCCTTATCATCATCACCAAAATCATTTTCTCTCTCGCCATGCCCATGGCAAATTTTCCTTCAACAGCCTCTCAACACCGTCCCCAAATGACGGTGCAACGACCGTCCCACCTTCGTGGGATGCGATCCGGCCACAGCTGCAGTAGCGGAAACGCGGGAGCAGCCACACATACTCCAGGAGGAGTATTGTTTGTACATTCAATCCGTTTCAATCAGTGCGGTTTTGATGGTTGGCGCGTCTGTCAATTCTGAAATGTCGTGTGTGGTGTTTGGATTTTTATTTTGAAGGCCTTCGTAACTTAGTGAAAAGCACTAGCCAGCTGATATTAGGTACGAATATACATGTCAATCACGCCGATAAATGAATAAAATAAAAAGTGAAAAAATAAATGTTTTTTCAGTGTACCGTAAAATGGGGCCAGATTGATTAATTTTAAAATTGAAATGCTTAGAACTTCGTCAGTTTTAATGCTATAAATACGCAAAAAATCACGTAATAGCAGCTTGACACGAAGTTTTTTTAGGTCTGATGAAAAAAAAATTTTGGCTTATAATCATAGAGAAAAAAAAAGTGCGCTATCAACTCTATACTTGGAAAGGGGTTACTTTGATAGACCACAGTTTTATAACGATATTTGATAGTATCCCCTAACAGCATAAAAATGCAAAAACAAAAAAAATATCCACCTACTACTTTTCAAGTTATTGGGTTTAAAAGTTCAAAGGGGTAACATTGTTGACAGGGGTAAAGGGTTTAGCAGCCTTACCGAACAAGAGGTGCCTTTCCCCACGGATGAGGTCAATATTTTAGGTGGTGTACTAGCAGGCCCTAGGAATACTCCATGCTTAATATCAGCTCTAGATCTTCTTTTTTTTCAGAGTTACTCAAGATAATGTGAAATAAACAGGGTGTCGTTGAAAGTGGCATATTTCGTAAACTGTTCAAGTTAGATCTTAGATGATCAAAAGGACAGTGACACCCTTTGGAATCAATTTCAAGAATTTTGCTTAAAAACTGCCAAAACAACCTTAGGCGTCACCAAAGGAAAACTTAGAACTAATAAAGATCCCTCCTGGTGGGACGAGAATGTCAAGTCTCTTTTAAAGGAAAAGAAGGTATATTTCAAGAAATGGCAGAAAACGAAAATGGAAGGCGATCGTGTGGAATATATGACTTTAAAAAAGAAAGCCAAAAAATGTGTTGCAATAACAAGAGCGATATCCAATGATCATTTCTATAAACAGCTAGAGAACGCAGAAACAGATGCTGAAATTTTTAACTTAGCTAAACGTCGAAACAATACAACGAAGGATATAAAACGCAACAAATACATTAAGGACTCCTCTGGCAAATTGTTAACCGCAGACAAAGATATTAACCTAAGGTGGAGAGAATACTATGAATCACTCCTCAACGAAGAGTTTCCACAGGATCCGTTAGTTAAACTAGCAAGTGTACAAGGTCCAGTTGAAGCTATTGTACCCCAGGAAGTCAAAGCTGCTGTCCTAAAAATGAAGAATGGGAAAGCGACAGGACCGGACGATATCCCTGCAGAAATTTGGAAACGTTTGGGAGTAACTGGAGTACAGTGGCTGACCAAGTTGTTTAACGCGATTCTGATATCTCAGAAAATACCAGAAGTGTGGAGAACTAGCAAACTCGTACCGTTCTACAAAAATAAAGGAGATGTTGCTGAATGCGGGAACTATAGAGGTATCAAGCTCACGTGCCATACCCTTAAGATCTGGGAAAGGGTACTCGTCAAAAGGTTAACATATTCAATAAACATCACAGCCAACCAGTGCGGATTCACCAGCGGTGTGGGTACCATGGATGCCATTCACTCAGTTAAAATACTAATGGAAAAATACAAGCTTCGACAACAGGATTTACATATGGTTTTCATTGATCTCGAGAAGGCGTTTGATCGGGTACCACGAGAGCTCATCTGGCACTCTGTGAGAGCGCAACTAGTGCCGGAATACCTCGTCGAGCTTCTTAGAGATCTGTACCATAATGTATCTACAAAAGTGATCAGTCCAGCGGGATCAGGTGAAGCTTTCGAGATTAAAGTAGGTGTCCACCAAGGTTCGACTATAAGCCCTCTTCTATTTAACTTAGTGATGAACTATATCACTGCAGACATACAAAAACCAGCGCCGTGGTCATTACTATACGCCGACGACGTGGTTCTTATAGCTTTAACAGAAGTACAAGCAGACCTAACGGCTTGGCAGGAGTCTTTAGAAAAGAGAGGGCTGAGAGTCAACAGACAAAAGACTGAGTATATGTACTGTGGCTTTTCTGGATCGAAAAGAGATCAAATTCCATGTCCATCGATCGAAAATACACCTCTGAACAGAGTGGAACAATTTAAGTACCTAGGATCTATTGTGGCACCAGAATACTGTGTGGAAAAGGACATGCAGAATAGAATTCAGACAGGATGGCTAAAATGGAGATCATTGTCTGGTGTCTTGTGTGACTCCCGTATGCCAATTAAAGTGAAGGGCAATATATACAAAAGGGCAGTAAGACCGGCTCTTTTATACGGATCTGAGTGCTGGCCAATGAGGAAAACAGACGAACAAAAAATACACACCACCCAAATGAAGATGCTACGCTGGTCTGGAGGAGTAACTAGAATAGACAAAATCAGATATGATTATATCCACGGCACTTTTAAGGTCGCAAAGGTACAAGATAAGCTCACTGAAAACCGTTTGCGCTGGTATGGACATGTAATGAGGCGGGATGATGACCATATGACCAAGAAAGTGTTAAATATTGAAGAGAAGAAGAGAGGCCCCGGTCGACCCCCAACAACTTGGCTCCAAACTATTAAAAAGGACTTAAAGCTAATGAACACAACAGACGAGACAACCCACAACCGTGCGATGTGGCGCAGAAATACTAGGAGGGCTGACCCCAGATGAACTGGGACAAAAGCCAGGAGAAAGAAGAAGAAGAAGAAGAAGAAGAAGTTCAAGTTAGATCAACCAAACAAAATTGTGTTTGATAACAATAAAATAAACTACAAAATGCATATTTTTAACCTGCATCTTGTCCTTATTTTTCATAATAAAAAAAGGGTTCTTGTTTTTTTTTCCATATTTTTTTTTATTTCACGCGGAGGTACACTTACATACAGGTACATGTACTAATAAGTCAATTTACGTCAATGATATTTTGTGCGGTAAGTGTCGAGAGATTGTATACCTACACACTAACTTATGTTCACACTGCACTGGTACTTTATTTGTATGCCAGTAACGACTACTTCTGAAATATTTTTTTTTGGCATGACGCACGATGATTTACGGAAATATTTTTATTTATGTATACAGTGGACATTAGTGGCTATGTATGCATATTTTTTTTGTAGGTGTACCTTCGCGTGAAATAAAAAAAAATATGGAAAAAAAACGAAAACCCTTTCTTATTATGAAAAATAAGGACAAGATGCAGGTTGAAAATATGCATGTTGTAGTTTATTTTATTGTTATCAAAAACAATTTTGTTTGGTTGATCTAACTTGAACAGTTCTCGAAATATGCCACTTTCAACGACACCCTGTTTATTTTACATTATCTTGAATAACTCTAAAACAAAAGAAGATCTAGAGCTGATATTAAGCATGGAGTATTCTTAGGTCCTGCTAGTACACCACCTAAAATATTGACCTCATTCGTGGGGAAAGGCACCTCTTGTTCGATAAGGCTGCTAAACCCTTTGATTAGGCGTACCTTTGCCATTTAAGTGAAAAAGTGAAACAAAAATGTAATTAATAGCATTTATTTGTATGTTATTATAAGTCTTTTTCTTATCATAGAATAACAATTTCCTGTCAATTGACGTTATTATTGAGATCCGTCTTACCTTTTTAAGGTACATATCTTAAATAAACTATATTCATAAAATATAGTAACAATACTAGTAAATGTGTAATTTTTATATACTACTTACTAGGTACTTCCCCTACACGTAAAGTGGGAGATGTGCAAATCTTTCGATAGGTGCTTCAATTTATTTTCGGAAATTATCGTTCCGGAAATTTGAAATAAATTGTTTTTAATTGTTTAATTTCGACGGAACCACTAAACAAATTTGAAGATTAAGGTACTGCTTCCACGTATAGTTTAACCCTCTTTAATACTCACGATTTTTTGTCTGATATTACCATGGTTACGGTCACCTAAGTCACGCAGGTTTTATGCAAAAAATAGCTGAATAAACCTACGTAGGGTTTCGAGGTTTTTTTGCCATTGCTAAGGTCACTTGTATAGGTGACATATTGGTCCTAATTATTAGGTTAATTAGATTTTTTTTTCAAAATTTTGCTCAGCGTGACCTTTTCCTAAAATCCTGTTGACTCCTGCTCCTCAACTCTCATCTGGATGTCACGAAGTATTTCTTAATTTATTTAAAAGTGGGAGATGTGCATATTGTGCAAATCTTTCGATAGGTGCTTCAAAAAGCCTGAAGAATTATTTTCGGAAATTATCGCTTCGGAATCTTTAAATAAATTGTTTCATTGCTAAGGTCACTTGTATACTGGGTGACATATGGTCCTAATTATTATTACATTATTAGATTAATAAAAATTTCTTCGCAATTTTGCTCAGCGTGACCTTTCCTAAAATCCTGTTCACTCTTTCTCCTCAACTCTCATCTGGATGTCTTAATTTATATTAAAGTATTTCTTAATTTAGGGCTTGTCCATTAATCACGTCATACGATTTTGGCCTGGTGACATTTGGTGATATTTTCAGGACCCCCCCTCCAGCCAATATGATGTGCAATTTATGGCACCTTTAGTAGTCCTTTTAATAACACTTCACTTTACGTACTTTATTAAGCACACGTGATGTGAAAATACTTTTTTGCCAACTACTGATATTTCCTTGACCCCCCCCCCTACCCAGTATGACGTGATTAATGGACAAGCCCTTGTTTACTTTAGAAGAATAACTATATAATGTTGGTCGCAGCTTCGCGGAGAGTTCCTGAAGGAGACGAAGGTATGCACGGTGATCCAGCCGCGGCCGGGGCCCTCGTCCGCGGCCGACGGCGATGACGCGCAAGACACGCTCGTCACCAAACAGGTAACTTACTATACCACTATAATACCATACAGATGTAGTGCAAACCCTACGAACAAATAAAACATGGAAGCCGCGCGCCATACTAAATTGCCCTTCAAAAACGGTCCTGAATTTTAGTTGACAAGTGTCACTCCCTGTTCAATGCATCACGGCAATGAATTTGAATGCCAACCTATAAAAAATTAAGCCGCTATTTAAAAATAGTTCTGATTGCTCCATCAGTTTTGATTGGCGATATTCAATAAACATTTGTCAAAGATGTTGCGCCGAAATATGCGCGGCGTCACGAAAAGCGCTATTGTCCTGCCCATCTTGGCACAATTGAACAATTGGTTTTGGGGGCATTTTTGAGCTGGCGTTAGACGTCCATGTTATATATGGTCGCAGTGCAAACCCCTTTCTCTTCGGCTTTTCACGGAAACATCCGAATTCATATTGATGTCACAATGAACTTCAGTTTTATTGCACTGAAGCTAATTGAGACAGGGAGATAAATTCGGGCGTTTCTGTGAAAAGCCGAAGAGAAAGGATTTTACACTACAAATAATATTTGCAGTACGTAATTAGTATCCATTTCAACTTAAGTGTTTATTCATCACACTTGCTGTCTAAGCGCGCCATTGCTTGCATGCATCGCGGGAGTAATATATCTTGTCTTAAAACTAATTTTTTTGCTCGCAAGTGTGATGAAAAACATTGTATGCATCAGGGTCGGTAAGCGGAATACTAACTCGAGTCATTAAAAGCCCTCCCTCTACGGTGTCGGGCTTCTAACACTCTCGTTAGTAATTCCGTACTTACCTCCCTTGATGCACAATTTACTATTTCATCACACTTGTTGTCTAAGCGCGCCATTGCTTGCATGCATTGCGGGAGTAATATATCTTGTCTTAAAACTAATTTTTTGCTCGCAAGTGTGATGAAAAACATTGTATGGTTCACGGTCGGTAAGCGGAATACTATCTCGAATCATTTAAAACTTCTAACACTCTTCCAGGATGGGCATTGATTTATGTGTATGATGTTAGTAGTACTTTATCCTGAAATCTATTTTATCAATCGTTCAAAACCGGGTCCCCTCATTGCCTTAATACGCGGGTCAAAATTCTTTTCGTTGTCTTGTTTCATACCACTCTGTCACGGTTTTAGTTGCCGTTTCGACTCAGTAATATAAAATAAAAATCCGGTAAACTTGTATTTCTTTTTCACACTAGATTATCCATACATCAGAAATTGAAAACAAAACATCATCTCAATCATCATACAAAAAACACCACTACGTCACGTTTTTTAGGGACACAAATTAAGACGACGAAAAGAATTATGACCCACGCCCTCGCTTGTTTTCGGGATCGAGTCCTAAGGGATGAAATTGCGATGGCCTCGAAAAAAAAAAATCGTTTATCTAACTAAAAATCTAACACATGAACAGGGCGTCCAAACGGACATGTCTCGCGGCGGCGCGGTCGACCCTCGCTCGGTGGACCACTCGCAGCTCCACCAGTCCAGGCTCGGTCTGGTCAGCCAGGCGCTGATGCTGATCCTCATAGCTGGCTTCCTCGCCTCGGAGACACTCAGCGAGCTGTGGAAGACCAAGTGAGTCCACTCCTGGAGTCCTCGCTCTCACACCAGTCCAGGCTCGGTCTGGTCAGCCAGGCGCTGATGCTGATCCTCATAGCTGGCTTCCTCGCCTCGGAGACACTCAGCGAGCTGTGGAAGACCAAGTGAGTCCACTCCTGGAGTCCTCGCTCTCACACCAGTCCAGGCTCGGTCTGGTCAGCCAGGCGCTGATGCTGATCCTCATAGCTGGCTTCCTCGCCTCGGAGACACTCAGCGAGCTGTGGAAGACCAGAGTCCACTCCTGGAGTCCCCGCTCTCACACCAGTCCAGGCTCGGTCTGGTCAGCCAGGCGCTGATGCTGATCCTCATAGCTGGCTTCCTCGCCTCGGAGACGCTAAGCGAGCTGTGGAAGACCAAGTGAGTCCACTCCTGGAGAAAAAACAGGGAAATTTCAATACAATTTCATATTAAAAGCAGTGTGTTTACAGTATCTAATATGAAACGTTATACCCCTATATTATTTGGCCGAGACTTTTTTTTTACTTTACCACTTAAGGCACTTAATAAAAGAGACACGGCGATACTCGCCCAGCTATCAGCTATCACCGCCGGGCGAGTATCGCCGTGTCTCTTTTATTTACACGGGAGTGCGTATCTTTTGTTCGTGTTTAAAGCCCATAGTTCATAGCTCAGTAGCTCGCGGTGAGACCAGTGCCTAAACCAAGGATGGACATAGGTATTAGTGACGAAACAACAATTATCTTGATTAGGCTTAGTGGTCATAAAATAAATAATGATATAATTTATTTAATGCTACTTTTTCCGATTATAATGTCATTAAAATTTTATGGCAGGAGTGATTATCATTGTGGAGTGGGGTGGGACCAATGGGTGCCCATGTCCCAACAAACAATATCAGACCAGTTTTCCATTTCAGCAAACACCATTAAGAATTTACATTCACGACGTATAGCTAACGCTAGAAGATTTTGGTCACAAATTGTAAGATAAACCTTGCAAATATTTATTTATTTATTTATTTAGACTTTATTGCACAAAAGAACAGCTTAATGTACAAAAGGCGAACTTAATGCTATGAGGCATTCTCTACCAGTCAACCTTAAGGCAAAGCAGAAAAGATTGTAGGCGGTGCATTTGGAAACACGTAGTAAGCTATTAATACCTACATACCTATGACATACATACATAAATATATACATACAATATTAATATATATACCTACACATAAATACATATTATATACATATAATATACGACTTGTCAGACAGATACCTAATCATTCTTAGAGCTGCCAGAAAAGAAATCACGCACAGATTTTTTAAAAGCATACTTGCTCGGTGCTTTCCTAATATTAAAAGGTAAACCGTTCCAAAGGCGGGCCACCTGAATGGCAAATGAGTTGGACATAAAGCCCGTACGATGAACTGGGATAGAAAGAGAGAGGTTGCCGGTTGAGCGAAGCTCACGGTCACGAGAGACACCATAAAAATGAAAGAAAGATTTAAGATATTCAGGGGCATTTGGGTCATTGATAATGGAGTAAAGGGTGCAGAGCATGCGAGTATTACGCCTGTGACGAATAGGGGGCCAGCAGAGCTGTGTGCGAAATGAGGACACATGATCATATTTCCGAAGACAGAAGATGAAGCGGATACAGTTATTAAGGAGACGTTCCAATTTGTTGAGTAGTTCTACATTTAAGTCTGGATAACACACGTCACCGTAGTCGATAATGGGCAAAATCAAGGTGTTTACCAACAATGTTTTGGTTTTAACCGGCAAGAAGTGTCTAAGTTTGTTAAGCGCATGCAAAGCTCCAGTAACCTTCCGGCTGATCTCGGCAACTTGCGGCCTCCAGCTCAGAGTGGAATCCAAGTGCACACCCAAGTCCTTAACTCTAGAACTAAATGGAATGGGGGTGCCATTGAACTGCACGGGCTTAATCGAAATAAGATCTAACTTGGCAAGCTGCCGAGAGCTGCCAACGACAATAGCCTGACACTTGGCGGGATTTACAAACAGGCCGAATTTTTCTGACCATTTCTGAATATGTAAGAGGTCCTTATTTAACTCTTCTATGATATCTAACACATCAGTTACTTTACATTGGCCGTAAAGCTGTAAATATCTTGCAAAGATGCGAGATTCATACTTACCCTATAGACAATTCACCACATATGCATTTGAAATGCTCTTGCAGTGCGTGAAGCGATCAGGATTAAGGGGTGTACCGATAAAAAACTGGCAAATTCAAATGAAAAAATCGGGTCAATATAGTTAAAAAGCTGTAATTTCTGGCTTTTGTAATATACTAGGAGGTCTTAAATTAGCTAACTTTGGTCCTTTTTTTTTTGCTACTGCAATTTCAGTATTCACAATACAAGTTCTTCAGAACCCTTTCGCAAAATATTTTTCCAAGCCCTTTTTTTTATTCTCCACTGCACGATTTTGTGTTCTGCAGAAGTGACCTATATTTCTGGTTAATCTCCATGTTTTTTTAAAATATACTCCTGCCTTGGGCGCAGTAATACTCTGTGAAGGGAATTATGTCACATATTATGTGAAATTTTTATGGGTCTTTAATAAATTATTTAATCCTATACAAATATTAGTCTCTTTGGTATAGTTTTATGAAGCGAAATCAGTCCCAAAAAGTATCAAGGATAGTAGGCATAAGTCAAGGATATCTTAAGGAATACGGGAAGAATAGCCAGATATATTGACAACAGTCCCATAATTTAGAAAACTGCATACAAAAAAAGAAAAAAATGTTTGGAAAAGATAGTTTGGAAGAGGTTTCGAAGAAGCTGTACTGTGAGTACCTGCAATGCAGTAGTGACACTAAAGTACTACAGTCAGCTAAGTTAAGACTTCCTGGTTAATTTCCAAAGCATGAAATTATAGCTACCTAACTATATCGATCCGATTTTTTCATTTGAATTTGTCAGTTTTTTATCGGTACACCCCTTACAGGCCAACGCACAACGCACCTAAAACTACTTACTTTTTCTTTTATGTCGAAAGACACCAGTCAAATCGATTTTCCCGGGTCGTATTATGTACCGATGTATTAAATCAGCGTTCGGGCCTGACTGAAAATCAGCGTTGCGTAGTGTGCCCTGCGGTGCACTACGTGACAACAAGCTGAGTGAGGACCCTTTGGCACAACTTCAATAGCTCTGTTTTTAATGTAATATAATTTTAAGTTATGTTTTGTGCTAATAAATTCATTTAAATAAAAACTGTTCTGTCGTAGAGTCCCAGTGGTGTCTCGCAACTGGCACGACCTCGTGTTCCGTCTCGCGGAGATCGGCGTCGCGCTATGGTTCCCGTGCGTGCTGTGGAACTCGATGGCGCCCGAGCGACTGTGGCTGCTGAACCCGCGGCGCCTGCTGGCGCGCCAGCTCGACGACGCCAAGCTGCAGGAACTTCTACAGCACCACCAAGATGCTAAGGTAATTTTAGTCTTTCAGGGTTGGTTGAAGATGATTGCTTAGTTTTTGGACTATGAAGTTACTAGAGTTGTGATTGTCATCGTTTCTTCTGGGTTTCCCGCGCTGGATATTTCCCTAGGATCATGTTTCAGGAGCATAATCGTGCTGCTACCGCACCACCAAGATGATAAGGTACTTTTAGTCTTTCAGGGGGGTTGGTTGAAGATTACTGCTTAGTTTTTGCACTGTGAAGTTGCTTGAGTTGTAATCGACATTATGACCCTGACATACCCCAAGGATCTCACCAACGATCCAGTTGCAAGACCTGCTGCAGCACCATCAAAATGCTAAGGTAATTTTAGACCTTTCAGGGTATAGTTGAAGATGATTGCTTAAGTTTTGCACTTTGAAGTTGTTAATGCGACCCGCTTTATTAGTGATCGTCATCATCATACGGTCATCCCGCTCTGGACATACCTCTAAGATCTCCCCAAAGATCTGCTTCAGAATCACCAGCATGCTAAGGTATCTTGAAAAGTCTCTTAGAGGCTGGTCTTCCCTCCGATATCGACGACAGATCGGGTCGCGCTATGGTTCCCGTGCGTGCTGTGGAACTCGATGGCGCCCGAGCGATTGTGGCTGCTGAACCCGCGCCGCCTGATTGGTAAATTGCTCCACTTTTTCCACGCTTTTTTTCATTTTAGCATCATCATGCGTCCCTTGCTTGACATATCAAAAAGATCTCCTCAACGATCAAGCTGCAGAATGCTAAAGCTAAGACAGCTTAAACTTCTGTTTAATCCATTCTCATGTTTCCCGTTTTTTCTCATTCCCTTCATCATATCACCTGAACATCTGTTCTTTATATCCCAAGAATCTCCCAACGATCAAGTCGCAGGAGCTCCTGCAGCCTCATAAGGATGCTAAGGTATCTTATCTTAAACCATCTTGCATTTTGCACCGTGAAGTCGCTAGAGTTATACCCCGCTTTATTAGTGATCGTTATCACCCGGACGTCCCGCGCTGGGCATATCTTAAGGATCTCCTCAACGACCAAGCCGTAAGAGCTTATGCAGTACCACCAAGATTGTGAAATTCCTGTAAAATTTTCGTGGAAAGAAGGTAGTTCTTAATGCCGGCCATAGATTCTTAATTTAAATGATCTCATTCCTATATTGCAGTTATATTTACTCTGCATCTGCAAGACTTACTTGTAGGAAAAAAAACCCGTATTCGAAGTGAAAGAAAGGTGACATTTCCATAAAATGATTGCTTTATATCCGAGGTTAAGAAACTATTTTAAAGACAAACGGGTCTTAATCGATTGAGACCCGTTTGTCTTTAAAATATGAGTGATAATCGTGAAAGTTTAAATCAATATATTGAGAAACTATATCGACGATATGTCTCGCTCGCAATTATCTGCACAAGTACAGGAAATATCTCCCCGACCCAACTGATAATGCTTTAGTTGTTTTCAAATCGCTCGTTCGTCGCGTTTCAATACGGCTATTTACCATGTCAATAGTGTCCTTATCTACAGTTTACGCTGGACGACATAAGTCAACACTTCTCTGTTGCTGGAAGGTGAAAGGTCTTGGTAATGTCGGAGAAGTAAATATAGAACACTGATAATTTATACAACGCCGCATACATAAATATAAATGTATTTTTTTGTGATATATCTCATTGTCGTTCTGAACGTTAAATTAGGAAATAGGTACTAAATAGGTGGGTTATTGTCAGTCGGAAAAACAAAAGTTGTCCACTAGGTGGTCAAAAGTAAACAGCTTGTATAAATCTTTGTTACGATTTTATTGCATAGGGCTGTAGACCGGCGAACCTAGTTGTACCGTCAATTGTTTTATCCCAAAATTAGTACAGGAATTCCTTAACTTTAGGTATGTCCACCGAAAAGACGATAACCTAAATGTGATAATAACCCAGGTACTTAGAGATATTTTAGCATGGAATTGAATGAAGTAAGCATTGATCAATAGGCATAAATTTTCTCTATCCCTGAATTAAGACACGGGTCAATAAAAAAGATAGTTGTCAAAATCTCTTTTTTTTAAGGCTGTGCTTTTTTGCGGCCAGTCCGTTCATGTGTACGAAATCTATTAAACCTTTAAAGATATCATAGAAAACATAAATTGAAAAAATAGGAAATTCACAATATTTGATTATGTATGTTGTTAATAATATTTATTCTTACTTATTTGTCACTAAATTGATAGCTAATTCAAAACTTGATTGTAATGTTTGTTTCTCTTAATGATTCTGCTACACACGATACTAGCCACAGTTACATAATATTCAAAATATTATTATATTATATCGAACACGTGTTTATTATATAGCAGCTGTGCAGTGTCATGGTTCAGATACTTAGGATAGTTGATTCATATTGTTTGAACTTAGATCATAACATGAGAATGTTTTTAGACGTGCTAGTGTAATTGTACTAGTATATTCTTGCATATTTTACGGGACATGAGTTACGCAACGTTTAAGGCTAATTTTGTTGTTTGTGTGAGCTTATCACGCAAAATGCAGGTATAGAATAATTAGTCCACCAAGTGATAATGATCATAGTCCGTCGGGTTAAAGGCAGAACCAATATTTCCTTGAAGTTGGTTTTGACAAATTGTGGTATTTTATGCCAGTGACATAGAACACTATTTGCTAAAAGATGTTTTACCGAAATAGTTGGTTCTGCCTTTAAACCGGCGCGGCGTACGAATTTAACTAAAAAATATTCAAGACTTTAGTTCTCTCAAGGACTATATAGGATTTTAAGCTGACATTTGTATGGTAAACGGGAACGGCATTTCAATTTGTATTATCGAGATGCCAATATTTCGGCACTGCTGCAAATGCAGCCTGGACGGAGTAACACATAAACAAACGACCAGGACTGGTTACAAGTTAGATAATACGTTTTGAATAAGACTTTTTTTATTTAATAAAGTAGTATTCGTAATTGTGAGCTTGATATCTTAAGTAAATGTCTTATGTCTAAGTATGTCTAAATGGAAATCAAACAGTGGGTACACTTATAAAGCAAGCCACGTTGAGCGTGACTTCTTAATATGAGTCTTAGTCCGAGAGGCAAGGTGACTGTGCCAGTCAGCCTCCGCGAAAGACGGGCCCCCACAATAGAGATTTCGAAAAAAAAAATTTTCAACTTCCATCTAGTAAACATTAGTAATTTTTTTTAAAGTATTGAAAGTGATCTACTCCGGGAACTAGATTTCAGCAAAATCATCAACGATTTTTCGGCGAAAAAAGCTCGGATGATTCCGTTAAAGCTAAAATTTAATTTCAGATAATTCTCGTTTCCGATTATGTTTATATGTTTGTTAAATAATAAAATAATCTATACTTGTTTCCACAAAAAAATATTTATTGAAAAACTTTACTGAAGAAAATTGTCTACTTTATTTGGAAAATAATTGGGGGCCAGGGGGCCTCAAATTCAAATTCAAATTCATTCAAATTCATAATCTTTAATGTCAATTAAACACATGTCAAAATAATTCCTCCACTCCTTTGTTGCCCCGAAGCCTCTCAACCTCTAAATCCGGCCTAGGTGCCAGTTGTTTCCTACCTGTTCTGTTCAACATGTGGATTTTTGGGCGGTAGAGGCGTTCAGAAATCACCCGCAAAGCTGAGAACAAACGTTGGTGAACTTGGTACTTTTTTGGTATCTTAAATTTGTATTATTACCTGGTCCGTTACACTTGTTGATATTGAATTCGGTGTATTGTTTTGTCTGCTTTTAATGTCTATCTGGACACCATCCAGACATGTTGGTTTTGAATTCGTTTGTCTAGGTAAAAGGTTTCAGTCCGTCCGTTTTGCTTTTGGTTCGTCGAGATCTTCAGCTTTAACGCTTTCTGTTTGAAGACGCTTTGTCAATGTTGTTTTTAATCACTATAAGTGATCTAAATTTCATAAAATGTTTAAAGTTACTTTACCCTTACGGGAGCAATTGTTATTACTAAAAAGTACGTGTCCAATAACGATTCAAAAGGCACTATGATTTGTAACAATTGTTCAACACATCTCCTGTTATATTAAATATTGAATCAAGTTTCGTTGCCGCTAAACAGCCATAGTCTTCTCAACATTATTTTACTTGAAATCATTTAGACAGTCAATGAAAGTCACTTATGCTCAAACTGTGGAGACGCCCCGAAAGGACGTCTTTCATCAATGTAATTGGAAATTAGAATTTTCTTCTCAAGGTTTTTTATTGGATTGGCAGCAAATCCCAAGCGGCCATCTTGTTAACTTCCCAATGTCTTCCCAGTTTGTCTTGAGTGCGCATATCAGCGCGCTGTCCTGGCGACAGAAGGCCTGGCTGGTGTCATACTTGGTCGGGTACTGGCGGTGGTCCATCTGCCGCGTGTTGCTAACTTCCTTGCTGCACCGCCGCGGTGAGGTGCTCGCGTTGCCGTGGAAGACTTTGGTGAGTGCTGGGATAGGTGTTTGTTTAACTAGGGACCCCGACTTCACACGAGAATTATACTGATACTGATATTGTGTTTATTTAATTCGATGACAACAACTTATAAGATGCAAAGTGCTGAAGGTTTATTCAGAACTTAGAACCTTGTACGTTGTAGCCGTTGAATTATAAAGGCCTCCGCTAGCTGACGTGGTCTTATAGACATATTGATAGAATCGAAAGGGAGAGACGATATTTTTTCGGGTTGCTAACTCAGTCAGGGGACGTCTCTAAGAAAATCTAAAGCTACTTGACACCCGATCATTGTTATATTTACATTACGGCCTGTTTCATAAACTCCAGATAAAAACATGCGTTACATAAAATTATCACTATCCTTTTCCCCAGAGAAAAGGACAACTAACCTTTATCTGACAAATATATTTTATTCGGAGATGGTAAAACAGGCCCTTAGTATCGTAAATTTCATTATTGAATAACTAGCCCCCATGCCCCATATTACCCATATACAACGTCTACTGTGATTATTTTAAAATGATGAATAAGTAGGTATTCTTTCCAAAACGTTACATACAATAGGTATATTTTGGCGAATATTTTAAATCTAACAGACGGTTTCGTGCAAGTTATCCTCTTTTACAACTAGGTATCTCTTACACTTAAATAGACGATGAAACTCACTTTCATTGGAGCTGGATTTACTCATCTTAATTCTAATTACAGCAAGACGTGGAGACCGACTCGCTGGTGGGCAGCGTGGGTTCCTCTCGCGACTGCTGGATCTGCTACGACAGCTCGCGTCCAGAGCCGCTCATCCAGCCCTGCCGGTGCACGGGCGACGTGTCCGCCGTGCACCACGACTGTCTCAGCCGCTGGCTGGTGGAGGTACCGTGCCTGTCACTTGTAGACTCGTGTCCTCGCTGCTCTGCTGCGACAGCTCGCTCATCCAGCCCTGCCGGTGCACGGGCGACGTGTCCGCCGTGCACCACGACTGTCTCAGCCGCTGGCTGGTGGAGGTACCGTGCCTGTCACTTGTAGACTCGTGTCCTCGCTGCTCTGCTGCGACAGCTCGCTCATCCAGCCCTGCCGGTGCACGGGCGACGTGTCCGCCGTGCACCACGACTGTCTCAGCCGCTGGCTGGTGGAGGTACCGTGCCTGTCACTTGTAGACTCGTATGCTCGCGGCTCTGCTGCGACAGCTCGCTCATCCAGCCCTGCCGGTGCACGGGCGACGTGTCCGCCGTGCACCACGACTGTCTCAGCCGCTGGCTGGTGGAGGTACCGTGCCTGTCACTTGTAGACTCGTGTCGTCGCGGCTCTGCTGCGACAGCTCGTTCATCCAGCCCTGCCGGTGCACGGGCGACGTGTCTGCACCACGACTGTCTCAGCCGCTGGCTGGTGGAGGTACCCGTGCCTGTCACTTGTAGACTCGTGTCGTCGCGGCTCTGCTGCGACAGCTCGCTCATCCAGCCCTGCCGGTGCAACGGGCGACGTGTCCGCCGTGCACCACGACTGTCTCAGCCGCTGGCTGGTGGAGGTACCGTGCCTGTCACTTGTAGACTCGTGTCGTCGCGGCTCTGCTGCGACAGCTCGCTCATCCAGCCCCTGCCGGTGCACGGGCGACGTGTCCGCCGTGCACCACGACTGTCTCAGCCGCTGGCTGGTGGAGGGTACCGTGCCTGTCACTTGTAGACTCGCTGTGTCGCGGCTCTGCTGCGACAGCTCGCTCATCCAGCCCTGCCGGTGCACGGGCGACGTGTCCGCCGTGCACCACGACTGTCTCAGCCGCTGGCTGGTGGAGGTACCGTGCCTGTCACTTGTAGACTCGTGTCTTCGCGGCTCTGCTGCGACAGCTCGCTCATCCAGCCCTGCCGGTGCACGGGCGACGTGTCCGCCGTGCACCACGACTGTCTCAGCCGCTGGCTGGTGGAGGTACCGTGCCTGTCACTTGTAGACTCGTGTCGTCGCGGCTCTGCGCTCGCGCTCATCCAGACTAGCGTTGAAAATGTCGGAAAAAAACAAAATGTTTTTTCGGAAATGTATGAAAACTTCGTTTTTTTTCCGTTTTCTTCGGTTTTTTTCAGAAATAATCAATGTCATTGTCACTGTCACTCCTTGCCATCTGTTTCAATTGACTTTTCCTCAGTGACATCGCGTTCTCCTGGTATAAGTGAAAATTAGATCTAATTTACATTGGTTTAGAGTTGAAAATTAAAGTGGAAAATTTCATTGTTTTTTTCGAAAAAATCAGGAAAAAAACGAGCTGTTTGGAAAGAAACGGGATTTAATCCGGAAATTTTCAACGCTAATCCAGGCCAGTGCACGGGCGACGTGCCTCTCAGTCGCACTGTGTCCTACTCAGCATCTACTTCCAGTTGACCGACGTTAAGATAAAGATACAGATATATTTAGTTACAAAAAATGTAGTAAGGGATGTTTATAGTTTATGAGTAAGAGGGTTAGTCTATACCGGTTTAGTACGTGAATTATTCTATGTTCCACATAAAGCACGACACGAATAGTTTTGATACCGTAATTACTTAGGTCTCACAATATTTGAAAGAGTCTTCTTATTTTTAAATCTATTTAAAAATATGCCTAGCCAATAGTTCAATTTTATGTTGTTCTTGCAGAGTGCCGCGACCCCTGACGGCCTGAAATGCAAAGTATGCAACACACCATACATTGTTCAAGAGACCAGCAGGTAAGCTTTATTTTTTATTTCTAACTTAAATAAGTGTGTTTTTTTTTAAAACAACTTTTCCTGTTTTATTTTTGTTTGTCGTAAATCCCACCATAGGTATAATTGTCTTCAAACCATATTTTGAACTTAAACGACTTTCTCACTTTTTACAGTCTC